>JANEHU010000235.1:0-91865 GCA_027563435.1 Nasonovia ribisnigri | reverse complement strand
AGGTTATTCAAGTGTTGAAATTTCAAAATGACTTATAATATAAAGAAGTTGATTCATATTTTAAAAGAAAAAAATATAAGGTAACCGACTTTTACAAAAATGTTACCAATATTCACCAAAATATATAAAAAAAAAGCGAAATCTGGGCCAATGATACCCCATTCTGTGCCTGTTTAAAGACATTTTCAGTTTTCAATTTTTTTAGTTTTTTTTTTTTATAATTGTCAATAAAATTTTATTTGGTGCGCCAAAGTCTGAAAATTTAATACAAGCTTTATAACATATTGTTACAATATCAGTTGAAAATTTTTAAAAATACATAGGCACGATTTTTTTATATAAGCATTTAAAGTTCGAATTTTGACAAAATTAAAAATATTTTTTGTTCATATACCTAGACTGACATATCGCCTCCGCTCAGAATCGTTTTTCTTATACATTGATATATCATTGGATTCAAATTTAATACCATCCATTATACAGTGACCTACTTATAACCTAATGTACAGCAGAGCGACATACACTTACCCTCCCTTTTTTCAATTTGTTTTTCACTGTACTTTCGAAAACTTCTTGAAAATGTTTACTTTTGACCCCCCAACGTACCAACTAGATTCACTTTCCTATCAGAAAAACTACTATTGAAGAAAATTCAAGCATTTTTAGTGTCCTAAAACGTGATGACAGACGAAAAAAAAAATTAAAAATTAAAAAAAAACACACATCATTGTAAAACCCATACATTCATTGCTCCGCTCAGAATCTAAAATATATTGAAACACATTTTAAACCGTTAGTAAATAACATATATAATTTTCATATTATTAATATTATAAATATTTTTTATATAATTAATATCATCGTAATAAAAACCAACAAGTATTTATTCCCAAACTCGATACTAATAATATTACTAAGCATAGGCGTGCGCACGGGGTATGCAGGGTATGCCGCTCCATAGTCTGCGGCTTCATGTGAGGGGCCCATGTTAATTGTACGAAAGCATTTTTGATATTATTTTCTATAGTATTAAAAAAAAAAATTTTTCAATGATATTTCAATGTTAAAGGAAAAATTTAATTTGGATACTATATTTGAGTCTGAAATTAAGCTCATCAAAAATATCTCTGATACAACTTCTATTAGAGGGTCATAAACTAAAACAATTGTAGCATGGCTGAATTGGTTATCAGAAAACGACCGGAAAACAACATTTTCAAACTTCAATAAAGCTTTAACACAATTTGCAACAATACCTGTGACAAACTGCTTGTGAGAAGGGGCCTTTTCCAAATTGTCTATTGTGAAGTCTAAACTTAGAAACACTATATGTTACAAGAACGTTTTGATTCACTGATGTTAATATTTATCGAGCAAAATATGGCACCAGAAATCAATACCTACTGAAGAAGTAATAGATGAATTCAAACCATGTGTGCCGATAAAAAGAAGACATGAACTTTAGATTTTAAGTACTCTCCATAAAATAACAACATTATAAATATGTTAAAATTACCTATTCAAAAGTATTCAATATAGTATATACTTGATCTTAAAGGAATAATAAATTTTCTTTTAATAAATATAATTCAAATTTCAAACTACTTATTTCTAAAGTGCGTTGTTTAATATTCTATTGTAAAACTATGTGAAGGTTAGGTTAGACTATGTGATTCTGAAGGAAGCAAAGAAGCTAAGTAGTATATTTGCAAAAACTTAGATTGTAAATTGAATCCTATATGTGTTAAAAGAAAGTGTTTAACGGTTTAGAATTGTTTTTTAGAATACATTAGGAAGAGATTAGAAAATTTATTTGTGAGGGGCCCTATTTTTCTAATTGCATAACCTGCGAATAAAGTCTGCGCACGCCTATGTTACTAAGTAATATTGAGAAATCTAAAAAATAATTTAATATCACTATAATATCATATACCTACATAATAATATAATATAATAGATTATACATAAATTAATTAAAATTATATCTACCTTTTTTGGTACATGAACTGATTTAAGTTCAGGCACAAATTTTAAAGACGATGGATTGACTTTTTGGCATACAACACATTCTTTGACATAATTTTTTACATCAATCGTCATATTTGGCCAGTAAAATCGTTTTTGTAATATCCGTTGTGTGGCATCCCTTCCACGATGACTGGATAATGCCGATGCTTGCAACGATTCGTCAGATCCATCATGTACCATTTTTATTATTTTTTTTCTCTCCTCTACATCAAAAATTACTACTGAACATGTTTTTTTATGCACAAGAAAATCAGATTCAATTGCAAAAAAACGGCACTGGCGTCTAAAATTTGCTTATTCATTTTTCGTTATTATGTACGATGGATATCCGTTTCCTTGAAGACAGTTCAATACTGCCGTTAAATTTACGTGTTCATATTTTGTTTTATTTACTATTTCAGGAACTATTGAGACAATAACAGTTAGTTAAACAATGGGTTTATTTTATGGGATGACATGTACATAATATGTTTATATGCTTATAACGATGGAATTGATATTAAATAATATAATATAATAACAATCTATCATTACTAATTACATATTAGGGAATCAAACAAAAATTACTGACAAACGTACATTTTATGCAAAAATAGTTTTTGACAAAATAGATTTTGTTATTTTCTTATAGTTCAATAACAAAAAAGTGGGTGTCGCTTTGCTGTACAGAAGGTTAAAAATGAGTCACTGTAAAGGATTGTGTTAAATTTGAATTCAGTGAAATACCTAATATCATTGTATAAGAAAAACGATTCTGAGCGAAGATGGTCGGTCAGTCTATAATATCTTACTAAATGTGTTTGATAATATTATTGTGAATAAAGTAATACATTTTAAGAAGTAGGAATTAGTATTTACTACAGATATTTTTTATTTTATTTTATTTTCTATAAATATCTATTAAATTTTATATATTGGTTAAAAATTCTTGAAAATTTTATAGAATGTTCCTAATATATTGTTTCAAAGGCAGATTAAAAATATTAAAAATCCGTAGAGTCAATTTTTTTTTCTAAGCATTTAAAGTTTAAATTTTCACAAAATACGTAAAAATTACGAAAAGTTGCAAATTATTTAAAGTTAGAAATTCATAAAAAATTTTCTTTTTAAATCTAAGATTTTAAAATGTAACACAAAATTAACGTAAGTTTTTCTACTTTTATCAAAAATAAAATAACTAAAATTAAGATAAAATAAATTTTTATAAGCGTTTTAAGTTCATAATTTTACAACATTGGATATTCTCTCGATTTCTCATGTTGCGTTTTTATTATTTGGTTGTAATTCAAAAACGAATAATTGTAGATGCATGAAAATTTCACTGAATGTTTATATTCTCATTTCCTATACACCATATAATTTTGAAAATATTTTGATTTATTTTGAGCTGTTTACAGACATTTTCACTTTTCAATTTTTTTAGTTTTTTTTTTATAATTGTCAATAAAATTTTATTTGGTGGGCCAAAAAGTCTGAACATTTAATACAAGGTTTCTTATATATTTTTACAATATCAGTTTAAAAATTTTGAAAATTCATAGGCACGATTTTTTTTATAAGCATTGAAAGTTCGAATTTTGAAAAAATTTGTCAAAATCTCAAAAATTATCAATCATTGGAATTAAAAAATTATAAAATGTTCAGTTTTTATAACTAAGAGTTGAAAATTTAGAACAAATATTCTCTTAAATAATTCATACTGTAACCAAAAAATATATAAACACATTTATTTTTTACAAACATTTTTAATTCAAATTTGGACAAAATAACATATTTAAACCAAGAATAACGATTTTAGTTTTTTTGTTATAATTTAAAAATATTATTTGTTGGTATTTTAAAATGTATTTTTTTTTGGGAAAAATGAATTTAACCAACTATAGTAAATACTAATGCCTAATACTAAAATTAATTACTTTATTCTCAATTACATCATCAAATACACTTAATAGACTGACTGACCGTCTTCGCTCAGAATCGTTTTTGATGATATTATATCATATTGGATTCAAATTTAATATTATCTATTATACAGTGACCTACATGTAATCTACTGTACAGTAGAGCGACATCCACTTACCCACCTTTTTTTATATTATATTTATTAATAATATAGTACATTACTACATTTCCAAAATACCAAAATCATATAAGTACAGTTAGAAATAATTTTTGTTGTAAAACCATTTTAACACCTATATTTTCCTTACCGTTATAATTATTCTTATCAAAATTTGATTCCCATGGTCTGAACATTTTTATCCCGAATCAAGTTAACAACACCTGAAATATAATTTTTTAGTATTGTATTACGATATACATTGTATTACTATCGAGATTCAGAGCTTCAGAAATTTGAAACTTTCATACCTTATCTATTATAAAAATAAATAATCTTTTTTTAAAATGGATGAAAAAAGTCAAAAGTAATTGTCTCAAAATGTTTAATTGTTATTGTAATAATTATATTCGTATTATTTTTATTGGTGAATAATTTTAAAATGTCTTTACTTACTATAAAATAAGTACCTACCTAAATTTAATTGATTTATAATTATTAACATAATATTTATTAGTTATAAATTTGACATTTTACTATAAAAATTTATATTGATGAGGGGCGTGAGTTTCGCGTACTTATCAGACGGAGTGTACGATTTAATGTGTGAGTAGGTAGGTACTAGGTAACTACTTGTGTGTTGTTAAAATATGTTATTCCGTTAAAACCTAAATAAAAATAAGGGATTATATAACAGTGTGTTCAGGAAAACAGAGTACAGTTTGTATCGAAAAATTCAATTAAACGTATTGTTAATTTTATAACAGTTCTTATTCAGCTTATTTTGGTTTTAAAATACAAGTTTAAAGATCATAATGCCTTAAAACATCCATCAATGTAAAAACGATTATGGGGGTTAACCTAATGAGTTAGGAAGTGTAGGTACTACTCTGTTTTCGTAGTTAGGTACACTATTCAAAAGACCTAGAAAATAAAAATGAAAAATAAAAAGTAGTCAAACGTTAGGCAACAATTGTGAAAATTATATGGATAGTAAATAATTTAAGATAATTATCTGAAAATATCCAAAAAGAATAATTGGACAAAATTATTACGTTTTATATTAGGAATTTGGTTTGATGGATTTTAATTTTGAACACAGATTATGATTTATCAACAAGTTTACTTTTAGGGAATGCTAGAGGCGGTTTTTAATATTTCAATTATTGTTTGTGTTATAATGAATAATATAAATACGAAAAAATCATATTTTTTGGATGATTTTATTCTTGGATACCACAGCTGAAAAAAAAACACCTCGAGCATTCCCTAGTAAACTTGTTGATAAATCATAATGCGTTTTCAAAAATAAAGTCTGTTGAACCGAATTCCTCCAGTTTTGTCCAGCTTACTACTACCAAAGTCACTTTTTTTCATCCACTTCAGCCCCATTAACCATATTTTAACAAACGGTATAAACATTTGAATACATTTTACAGTTTCTATTTAATGTTCAGTAAAAAAAAACTGTAAAATTGTTTAATTTACGAAATTATTTTTTGTAGAATAGAATATTATAGGTAGGTATGTTTGTTCTATAATTATTTATTAATATATATGTAGTCTGTACCATTTACATTTTTGAAAAAGAAATTATTCATAATATTCAATAAATATGCAGTTAATAATTATTTGCCTTTTGCAATGATTTAAATGAAATGTTCACTTAAAGTACATTAATGATTGTACATATGAAACTAGGTATATACTATAAATTATATTGAATCATTTTAAATATTTACTTACCCGTTATTGAGTCAGTTAATGATCCAGTTGGAAAATATTCATAAAATCAGAATCTTTACAACAAACACAGTAGGTACACAGTTAAAACATAAAACACATAATATACCGTAGCCCGTAGTTGACTATTCGTAAAGAACTGTTTGTGATGAAAGCGAATAGAGGAATGAAGAATATGCTCTGAAATTTGTCTAAATTATCCTTAAGTGTACCTATATAATTTGTATCATCGATCTTAAGATATATAATGTAATCAATATTACATTTTTACCTAGAATTTATCAGCTATTAACTGATATGGGTGCATATGCATATACATATAAACAAGCAACCTCGTACGGTCACAATACTGTCAAAACGAATAACAATAGGTCCGCTCACCTGTCCAAAAAAAAACGAACCTTTGATCGGGCGGTACTAACCTATACTAGAATACTGGTGAAAAAGGAAATGAAAATGTGTACCAACACGGTTCATTATAAAAATGTATATTATTATACTCTATGATAAAAGAGAAGGAACCTCACCGGCCGACTGGTTTATACATTCATTATATAACTATATCCTAGGATATTTATACCCCCCATAAGATGCTATTTTTACCGGGGGGTAACTATATCCTAGGATATTTATACCCCCCCTGAGATGATATTTTTACCGGGGGGTAACTATATCCTAGGATATTTATACCCCGCATAAGATGATATTTTTACCGGGGGGTAACTATATCCTAGTATATTTTTACCCCCCTGTCGAAAAATTTTACCGGGGGGGTAAATACCGTGTGTCCCAAAAATCAGGGGCCACTTTACCACTCATTACCATGTAAATATTTTTCAATTCTATTTGCGGGACATTAAACTAGACTAATGGATCGTAAATTTCTATGACTTACAATGTTTTTAACTCATGTATCTTGCGCATGCGCAATAAAACTTACATTTTTTTAAATGGCAACCCGTAATTTTAATATCATATTCGGGTTCATCGATTTTTTTCAAGCCATTTTGATACATCAACTTGTGCCCTAAACCCAAAATTGACTAAACTAGAGCTAAGTAGAATTTTAAAAATTTAAAAATTCAATTTAATTAATTTTTTTTCTAACTGTACCTACGTACTTATTTTTTTCTTCTAAGCACCGTGAAACAAACAATCAAAATTATTATTATTAAAATAATTAACTATTTACTATTTATGAATTATTATCTTATTTTATTATTACGCATTATGAAATTGCATATGGTCTCAATTGGCCGAAACCAAAAAAGAAGAAGAAGAAGTGTATTTTTGTTTCCATCAGAATTATAATTAAGTATCTATTAAAATAATAATGAGCATTGGTGTTTCTAGTTTTGTTATCTACCTATAGGCACTTAAAATGTCATTAGCTATTTTTATATTAGGTATTATGGAACTCATTATCAGAGCCATGTGTCATTGTGGTCTTAGTAGTTCGACTTTTTATGTTCGCTATTGTCAATACCTTTAGGTATTATAAAGTTATAGTTTGAATTTGGTTAGAATAAAATATTAATCATGAATAATAGTGAAAGAGTACAGTTACTATTGATCTACGGAAAATGTAACAGAAACGCACGAGAAGCAACAAGAATGTACGCTCAGCAATATCCAGATCGGTATCACCCCAATCGTACTTACGTTCAAAAACTTGAAAAGTCATTGATTGAAACTGGTTCATTTAATAGAACAAATGCTGTTCAACAACAACCACGGGTAAATCAACATGTTAATGAAGTTATTGAAAATCAAGTTTTAGCGTATGTACATCTTAACCCACGTTCGTCTGTTAGACACGTCGGACATGAAGTTGGCATACCTAAAACTTTAGTTCATAAGATTTTAAAAAAAAATAAACTACACCCTTACAAACCAGACTTAGTCCAACATTTACGCATAACAGACCCAAAAAAAGATTAAATTTTATTTCTTGGTTTATGGTGATGTCTGAGGATGATCCATTATTAATTAATCATATTTTGTGGACTGATGAAAGTAAGTTTACTAATAATGGAATATTAAATAAGCAAAATAATCGTTATTGGTCGAATGAAAATCCTCACTGGGCTGTTCCTACAAACTTCCAAACATGTTGGGGTACAAATGTATGGGTTGGTTTGATTGGTGGTAAGTTACTTGGGCCCCATTTCTATGACGGAACTTTAACGGGCAGAAGATACTTAGATTTTTTGCATAATGACTTGCAATGACTTGCAAGTCATAGAAATTTACGATCCATTAGTCTAGTTTAATGTCCCGCAAATAGAATTGAAAAATATTTACATGGTAATGAGTGGTAAAGTGGCCCCTGATTTTTGGGACACACGGTATATCCTAGTATATTTTTACCCCCCCCATCGAAAAATTGTACCGGGGGGGTAAATATATCCTAGTATATTTTTACCGGGGGTAAAATTAACCTAGGATATTTTTACCCCCCTTAAAATTTTACCGGGGGTATAAATATCCTAGGTTTATTTTACCCCCGGTAAAAACATCCTAGGTTTATTTTACCCCTGGTAAAAATATACTAGGTTATTTTTACCGGGGGGGGGGTAAAAATATCCGGGGGTAAAAATCGCCTGTTACACCGGCAGCAAGTCCAAAATGATAATATTTTCCTGGTAAGACATCATTTTTAATATTAACCACTCTACTTGAACCAAATCCAAATAATGTTCTACAGTCTGCAGGTAATGTTGTTTTAAAACATTTATGACTTTTAAGAATTTTCAATAATGAAGAAAATGCGTTTTGACGTATTCCATATGTTATTGACCAGTCCAATAATTTATTATTAAATGATAACTCGTCATCAGCATTAGTTTCATCTAGTTTAGGTATATTATTTACATCATCTATGAAACTAGTAGATTGGGATCCTTCAAAAAATTGTTAATTAGGTAATTAATAATTAATTATATATTATTTATTCTGTACTTATAGGTATTTAGACTATTTAGGGTTTTGTTAATTAAATAGCTAGGTACATATCTAACCACTCATTCAAAATTTGATTTTTAAATAGTAATAGAAATACTCAGAAAAATATTCTGTTACTAGGAATATTAAATTAAAAATTTATGCGATCATTAAAAAACTTAAAAAATGATAACAATACAAAAGTATTGTTAAATTTTTAATGACTATCTCTACCTTAATTGTTTTAAAAAATATTTCCAAAAACTTTTCTATTCTAGATTTGAAAGAAACTTAAATAGAATCAACATGTAGTAATAATTATACTTTTTAAACAATAATTTACTGATAATAATAATATGTAGGTATAATGTATAATTTTGACTTTAATATTAAGTAGGTACCTAGGTACTCCTGAAAGCAGATAATTTTAATTATATTTTAACAAGTGGATTTACTTAATAGAAAATATAATTGGTATTTTATAGATTAATTAGGTAGGTTGCAGGTGCCTATAATCTTTTAACTTTTGAAATAAGAATACAAAATTTTAGCAAAACTCATGTAATACACAAGAAATATATTTAATATTAATAACTAAGTAGGTACCTTAACGTATTAATAAATTATTATAGGTATATAATAGATGTGAGTTTGTGTCAGTAATACCATTTAATATAGATGTTATTTATAAACAACAACAATACCTATGTAGGTAGCTATATATCTAGCTATTATATAATTAATCAATAATAAAATTATGAAGTGTAGTCCACCGTCAGGGCCGTATTTGGGTAGGGGCAACGGGGTACACGTGCCCCCAGCGGCAAATTTTAGGGGGCGGCCGGCAGGACACTCATTGATGATAATTTTTAGGTACTACGAATTTAACGGTTTTTTTTTTTTTTTGGTACCTAAATATAAAAATTAATGTTGAGTATAAATACTTAACACGTTCTTGCCCGCGTCAAATTCAGAGGTCGAGACGAGACGTCGAGTGCACCTAGTCGAGTAAATAATCAGTTATATCATAAATCAGATATACGTTGTATTATATTATATCTGTGGTTACTGGTTATACCATACCATATTGATAACACGTTTTATAAGCATAAAAATGCCGGGAAACCGAAACCAGCTGTTTGTTGTTGTTCTAATACTTATACTGAAGGCCGTGTGGCCGTGCTAAAAATAGTAATCGTTCGCCATCAGCCCGACGATTTTATATACAAAAATAATATTGTGATATGACGACTATTATATACTGATTATCCATTGAGAGTTATCATTATACCATTTAAGTATTTAACACATAATGCTATTTCATTTCATTAATTTTTTTCAGTTATTATTTATAAACTTATGAATATTATGATAGTTGTATAAAGTTTGGACTTTTAATCTTAAACAATAATTTATTGTTGGTAAATGAAATCATTTAATTCATTATTAATTTAATTGTATTTCTTGTGTACGGTGTACCTATCCAATAAATGGCTTTTCGAAACCGACGAAGTGGTGCTGCTTACAAAAGATTAGCTAAAGAAAAGGCTATAAAAACAGCAGAAGTCTTAAGTAAAGTTCCAAAATTGGACACTTTTTTTGGTTCAAGGATTGTAAACAAGTTGCCAAGTATGAATTTAAAATGTATAGCTTAAAATATGAACATAGTAGTAAACTACCTAACAACTTTATATAGTTACTGTTCAACTGTTGTGGGTACTAACTACTAACTAAAGTATACTAAAGTCCAAAGTATAATATTATAAGAATAAGATATATACTCTACCTAATATATACATTTTTATTTTACTTAGTTAATTTGACTGTTTAACCTAATAATTAATATTTTATTGTTTTCACATTAAATGATGTATTAGCATGTCAAATACAAAGTCGATATACAAATATATAGTACTTATGTCTCTTGACTCATGTTAATAATTGTAAGTAATAATAAGTAATAATTATAGCTTGTAAGAACTCATTAAATATTTAAATAGGTATTTAAATTTTAACATTTTTTTTAAAATAAAAATATTGGATAGATATTTGATTATCTGTTATTTGTTAATAACATATTAATGTGGTGGGTAATAATATCATATTAGGTATATTATATTTATATAATAATACATGGTTGTTTTGTAGCATTAATAGGTTAAAATTATAAATTTCAATATGTTTTATTATATACTTTATATTTTTATTTAGTAAATAATGATATTGATAATATCAGTGCAAACATTGTTGATCCTGGTTCTGATACAACAAATCAACCAATTATAAATATTGAGCAACATATTAATAACCCATGTACAACATTTAATAACATTGAGTAAGTTTAAAGTTATTATTAATTTTTTATATACTTATTTATTTGTTCATGATATTAAAAAAAAATGTTAGCATAACCATATTATTATCTTAATATATATAAATCTCGTGTCACAATGTTTGTCCTCAATGGACTCCTAAACCACTTAACCGATTTTGATGAAATTTTTTACACCGCATGTAATTCGGTGCAACTTAAAAGATAGGATAGTTTTTATTTCAAATTTTTTAATACATTAAATATTTTAATTAACTTTTTAATAAATTTGTATGATCGCATATATATATAAAAGAGAATTTGAAAAAATGTTAGACCATTTATAACTTAAGAACAGCTGGACCGATTCGGCCGAAAATTGGTGGGGAGGTAGCTTAGAACCAGGAGAAGGACATGGGCTAATTGAAAAAGGATAAATTCTAGCCCGGGACAGTGCTGCAACAGAGATGATGAGATTTACGATGGAAGTTGTTGTTTATAAATGGTTGCTATTGGTTATAGGAGAAATAATTAGTAGAAATTAGTATTTGTTTATTATTGGTTGTCATTAGTTATTAACCATTGTTATTACACGAACATTCATTTATAGATTAATACATTTTCTAAAAAAAAGTAGGGGTCATTGAATGATTTAGATTTGAAATAGGTAGGCCCAATACCCCGGGGATGTGCTCAACAGGGATTTTAAGATTTACGATGGACACTTAAGTTTTTAAATCGTGATATTGGTTGTAGGAGAAATAATTAGTAGAAATTAGTATTTACTATTTTATTGGTTACCAAAAGTTAATTGGAGAGATATAGCCACTCATCAGTTTGTTTGTTTGTTTGAATACCAGGGTGGCTGAGTTGCATATACTGCAGCGAGTTACACACAAAAGGAGTTGAACAGTCCCAATTTTTTAAGAGTTGTCATATTTGATGGGTAATGAAGTGCGCGGGATCAGCTATATATTATAAAAACGATTTAAATATTATTGAGTTTATCATAATTACTACGGAAACAAAAAAAATAAATTAATAATAAAAAATAGAAAAAAGGAGGGGTTCTTGAATAGTTTAGATTCACAATTGGACCCGGTAGGCCCAACCTGAGTATATGCTCAAACAGGGATTTTGAGTTTTACGATGGGCACTTTTGTTTTTAAACCGTTACAAATTGGTTATAAAAATACTTTTCAATCATCATAGATTCTACCCCTGATATTTCACATGTCGATCAATTGTCTTTCGTATTTCGTTATATTCTAAACAGTGGTAACCCCGTTGAAAGATTTTTACAATTTCTTCCTAATACAGGCCACAAAGCTGAAGATTTAGCAAATTCTGTATTTCATGTTCTTACTACAAACAATAAAGATATTAAAAACTGTCGTGGGCAAGGCTATGACAATGCCTCAAATATGTCAGGAAAATATACAGGTCTTCAAGCTAGAATAAAAAACGCTTGTTCTTATGCAGTATATGTACCATGTTCTGCGCATTCCTTAAATTTAATAGGTGAGTGTGCCGCAAGTTGTTGTTTAACAGCAAATAATTTTTTTAATCTTATTCAAAATATCTTTACATTCTTTTCTGCATCGACCAACCGATGGAAAGTGTTATCAGAATGTTTAACAGGAAATATATCTATAAAAAGATTATCTGACACTCGCTGGTCTGCACGTCACGATGCATGTTCAAGTTTATCCAAAAATTGGTCACAAGTTTTAAAGGCATTAAATGAAATTGAAAAAAATCCATTGGAAAAGCCACAAACAAGATGTGAAGCAAAAGGCTTATTAGTTCAGTTAAGAAGTTTGGAGTATTATGGTTACAGTTTGGAGTGATGTCTTGGAACGATTTAATTATACTAGTAGGAAACTACAGGAGGTATCAATCGATTTAAGAACCGTATTAAAATTATATTATTCCTTGATACATTATATAAATGATATAAGAAATAATTATGATCTATAAAAGATTTTATTTCTATAAAAGAAAAATAGCTTACGAAGACATTAACGAAAAATTTAAATTCTTATTTTGTATTACTGAAATTAGTTCATCTGAAGTTAGACATCAATCAGCAGTTTTACAAAAATATTACTCTAAAGATCTTCCTGTATCATTCTCAAATGAATGTATTCATTTTCAGAGCTACCTACTAACTCTACCGAAAGACAATACTCCTAAAACCATTTTAGGAATGTTGCAGAAAATAATAGAAAGTGATTTACAAGATGTCTTTCCATATATTAGCATTGCTTTAAGAATGTTTTTATGTTGTCCAGCTTCAAACTGCTCAGCAGAGAGAAGTTTTAGTGCTTTGAAGAGGATTAAAACTTACTTAAGATCTAATACCAAAGATGATCGTCTGAATGATCTAGCAATACTAAATATAGAGTCAGAATTAACAGTTAATATAAATTATGATGATATTATAAATAAGTTTAGTGAGTTAAAAGCTCGTAGAAAAATATAATTTTTACTATTATTAATATAATAAAGTTCATAGTTAATCATATAGAATATTATATTATATTCATTATTCTGTGTTAATATTTGTATATTTTAGCATAGTAATTTAATTTTTTTCCCAACTAACGCTATATTATTTAGTAAAATATAAAAATGTGTCTATAAAGAGAGAGGTCTATATTAGTGAGAGTAGCATATTATTATGTTTATGTAGTTGGTTTAATTTTCTGTGGACCAAAATTGTGTACAAGAAAATAGTTACACCTTAAATTTTAAGGAATAACATTTTTTTTTTTTGGGGGGGGGGGGCGGCGGCGAAAAAAATATGTTGCCCCGGGGCGCAAATTGTCCAAATACGGCACTGTCCACCGTCGAATGACGTTCAAAGTTTGGGCATTGGTGTACAATGTAGAAACACGAGGATTGAATAGATGTATACTTATCGATTTATTGAATTAAACACAGTATAGAATATAAATGAATAAAATATTAACACTGATAAATTAATACTATGAGAGGATCTGATTAAAATATACGTGACGCTCTGTAATAAAACTTAAAAGATGCTTTGCAGAGTAACGCTGGTGTCGTTCACTCTTCTCATTAGACTTGACTCGACTCGACTGATCCTTGGGCACTGACCGGGCCCGTCGCAACGGTCTGTCCGGGGACTTTGGTATGTGCTGACACAGCCGAAATGGTCACGTAGGCCATCGTGAGAACCAAAATGGTCACACACTCATTTTCCCCTGAGTCAACACAACTGCGGCTCGATTCTGTAACTCGATAAGATGCCTTATCAAATAATTTCGGTTCGTTAACCTATCGATAGTGAGCGTTATCGACAATAGCAGAAATGAGCGATTCTCTAAATAATTGATAACGAAATTAATCGTTAACTGTCAAATTATTATCGAAAATACTCGATACCGTATCGGACCTTTTAGAAGGGCCGTTAAGCCTTATCGAATGTTATATTGTAAATTGTAATCGTTATGCCTACATAGTACATTGATAAGTGACAACTTTTTTAATATTTAGATTAATATGTGATACACTTCTTAATTATTATTTTAAACCTTGAGTAAGTATATAAAAGTTTTAAATCAAAACTCAAAACAAAACATGGCTTTGTATTTTTTGGGATATGAGTTGGAGGTATTAGAGGAAAGACTTAGGCTAGTTGAGAGGCGGATGGAAAGACGGATGTTACGAGACACTCAAAATCCTTATGAACTGCCAAGAAGAGAATTTATGAATGTGTTTCGTATTAGTCCTGAATTATCCATGGACTTAACCAATACTCTTCGACCTTTCCTTCAACGAGAGCGAAACTCTGGAATGCCTGTGGAAATTCGGGTAATTTTTTTTATTAAAATAATAGAATTCTATGCCTAGACTAAAGTATTAAAAAATTCTTGATTTAAACAAAAACCAAACCTTGGTAGGTACCTATGGTTAATATTATTATTCTTACAGTTCTTACCTATTTGATTTGGATAGTTTAAAATTTAAAAAGGTACTTTCGTACGTCCATTTATAAAATAACATACAAAGTTATCACCTTGTGATTTTTTTCTTTGGGGACATTTAAAGGCCCAAGTCTACACTCATCGCCCAACATCTTTGGAGGCAATCACTCAGGAAGTGGCAGCCATTACACCACAAATGACTCGACGAACAATGGAAAGTTTCCGGGAAAGGCTTCGTAAATGTGTTAATAATAGAGGACAATATTTAACGGATATAATGTTTAAAACTAAGTAATTATTTTATTTGATGTAAAATGGCATAGTATTTAATTTAAAACATTTAATAAATTTGTTCTGTTAAATTGTTTATTTATTTGTAATTGCCTTTTAAAATATGGGAGGTTTTTTTGCCGGACCCTGTATTATTCAATTACACCATGTTACAAGATAATGAACTATTAGGCTGGGGTGTTATTGAAATAGCACGTTGTGTGTTCATCTGATAAGTTTGGTCAACTTCACGTTTGTCTGTGATTTCATCCTCAGATTTATCTTCGGCATCAGAAACAGCTTGAAACAAATTTCTTCTGACTTCTCTTTGGTATTTTGTTGGAAGACCTTTAGTTATGTTGTACATAGACATAAAAAACTGATACAAAGCATCATTTTTTAATTCTTCTTGATTTTGTGTTTCTGCAACAAGATTTTGACGTAATTCATCTCTCTTTTTTGCTCTCTTGTCACTGTCCTCAATAAACTTTCACATAACAGGATCATTAGAAATCGTGGATTTTTTAAATCTTTTACGGGCGATATTCTCAGAAGGTTCGGTTGGTTCGCCATCATTTGTTGCTTCAATTCTGGGTTCATCAGATGGTGAAATATCAAATTCTTCCAACTGACTTTCTTCACAGGGTAAAGTGGCCAATTGACTTTCTTCAAGGGGTGAAGTGGGATTTCCAACAGTATTTCTGTTTTTCATAAATGGTTTGAGAAACTCCATTTGTTTTTGATACGTCCTTAGCCTAACATGTGTTGCCTGTTGCCCACTTTTTTTTTGTTGTCTCCGAAGAGCTTCTCTATGACATTCTCTTAGATTTCACCATTGATCCTTAGCAGCTTGGGCTGTAATTAAAAATAGTCGTATAAAATAAAATACAAATTCAATCGTCAATTATAAAAAAATAAATAAAAAACACACATCATTGTAAAATCAATACATTTATCACTCCGTTTAGAAACTATATCATTTTTTTTCATACTTTTTTAGGTATTTGGCCACTGGTGACGTCATGTTTAAAACTATAGCATTAAGCTATAGATTGGGGGAGAGAACAGTATCAAATATTGTAAATGAAGTATGTGCAGCTCTATAGCATCGTTTACAACCCTTCTACATACCTACACCAACAGTGGAAACTTGGAAAAATATTGCCTTGGATTATGAGAGAAAATGGCAGTTGTATAACTGTTTGGGTGCAGTTGATGGAAAACATATCGCCATTCGGAAACCACTTCTTAGTGGGTCTTCTTTCTACAACTATAAGCAATATTTTTCCATTGTTTTGATGGCGACTGTGGATGCAAATTATCGTTTTACAACTATAAATGTGGGGTCTATGGGTAGGTTTAGCGATGGAAACATTTTCGCCAATTTCTCGTTAGGGAAAATGCTAAACAGTGGGTCTTTACAATTGCCCGAACCAAAACCGTTACCCGGGCAAAATACAGGAACACCGTATGTCATTGTCGGAGACGAAGCATTTCCTCTAATGCCAAATTTAATGCGTCCATATCCTAGAGCGAGAGTGACTGGCAATTACGAAAACAAGGTTTTTAATTATCGAATATCCCGAACAAGACAAACAGTAGAAAGTAGCTTTGGAATATTAACAGCAAGATTTCGGGTGTACAAAAGACCTTTTGAATGCAAATTGGACACCATAGATAAAGTAGTGTTGGCCACAATTGTGCTTCATAATTATTTGAGAACTGATATTCTTTCAAATGCCAGTATACAGGACGAAAATGATGAAATAGCATACAGCTTTGATGAAAGTAATTTTAGTTCATTAGCCCCAAATCGAAGTAGAAGTTCTAATGAAGCATTTTCAATTCGACAAAACTTCACTGAATGTTTTAATTCTAACTATGGATCTGTTGACTGGCAAAGAAGAGCAGTACAAATGGGACAGTTTTGAATAAAAAATATGTAAATTAAGATGTCATTATTTAAGAATATTTAAATTAGGATGTTATTAATTAATAATATATAAATTAAGATGTTGTTAATTAAAAATGTTGTTGATACAATATAAAATGTAATTTACTACAATGTAATATAAAAAATAAATTACATGTAAAATCGAAAAAATAATATTGTTTAATATTATAATTAAAAAATAAAAATAATAAACTGTAATGCCACGCTAAATCTTAAAATTATTTTCTTTATACATCCTTGTTAAATATTTAAATACTTTTTCTGTATTTTAAATACATATTATTATTATTTTGTTTTTAAAAATATTAAATACAAAATTTTCAAACAAGATATTTATTTACTATTTAGTTTCGTTTATCGATTATGAAGAAATTTCTTATCGTCGATGAAAAGACATGACGATTAAAAATAATATTTCCCGTACATCGTATATCTATTTGGCTATTTATAGTTCATAGACTCATAGTATCATAGCACAACGACACCCCGAATCCTAGTCACACACACACTCCGTCACTCCGCTCTCGTTAATCGTTATTCGTTAATAATCGTCAAAAGTTATTTTATTACGTATTGTTTCTTAAATGAAATAAATTTTAAAATAGTATTACTGTATAACTGTATAAGTTATAAATCATCACATAAATTAAACATTTAAATTTTTTTATAAATAAAGAAATTCTGTATAAACCTACAATTGTCTTCTATATTCAATACACATTATGACATTAAACAAATAATTTAACAACGAAAATCCAAAATAATCAAAAGAAGGCTGTTTCAGTTTACATTGTTTAAGTGCATACGCGCCAGACCGACGATGGGTATGGCGGTCTTTGTTTTTAAAAGCAATGTAAACAATGTAAACTGAAACGCGCCGCATACGATACGCGTCCATGTGAAACGCACAACATAACTATTATTAGAAATTATTATTTCTAGAAAATATTTCAAACAAGATTACCCACCTGATGGTATTTCTGACGTATTTAATTCTTTAGCTATCTTATCCCACAAATCATCCTTCAGTTTTGATCTCATGTAATCTTCATGAGAAGTATCATACAAAACAGGAAAGCCTCTAACCATTTCAATTAATTTTTCCATCTTAAAAAAATATAGGAAATATAGGAAAATATATATTAATATAATATTAATTATATAATATAATTATAAATATTCAAATTCCAAATATAGGAACCCACGATCCACGAAACTGTGTTGAAAGCACAACTTGACCCACGCGAATACAGGCTGGAACTGTACTGGCCGTGGGATAGGTTTAATATGCGCCACTCCGTCTCAATCAACGTTCCACAAAATAGTCCACGCGTGTGCTGCGCGTGGCGTGTACATGGGCTGAGTCCAATTTGCGCCGGCTCTAAAGCGCTCGCGTTGGACCGCCCCGATAAGCGGCCTGTCCAGCGTACCCGTTAACGTTCACGGTCGTGTCGAATGTACGGTACAACCGCGGTTCGCGACCGAGCCTGTATTATCAGTACACGCATGGGTCCTACCCACTATAACAGGCGATCTGCAGCGGTATTCTGTAACTCGATAAGCTAGCTTAACGACAACTTTCGATTCGTTACGTTAACGAAAATTCTCTTATCGAATATTATCGATAAAAGCGATTCTGTACTACAGATATTCGTTAACCTATAACAACTATTTTCGTTAAAACTGTCGATAGTGAAAATAAAATATCGTTAACCTAATACACCCATCAAGACCCCTCGATAATACTTACCGGGGATGGATAAGGGGAAAAACGTCATATTTCGTGTTATCATTGATCTGTTATCGTGCATTCGTACCTATATACAATTTTCAAATTTTAATCTTGCGGTTTTGGAAGTAATTATTAATAATTATTACTAACTTCTTAGTACGATCGTTCTCTCAGATAAACGTTATGGCTTTAGAATTTTTAAGATGGGAACTGATGCTGTTAGAAGAAAGAGTTAGATTACAAGAACGGCGAATCGAAAGAAGGGTTTTGAGAGATACACAAGATCCTTTTGATCTCCCTCGTGAAGAGTTTATATTTATGTTTAGAATAAGTCCTGAACTAGCATTTGACGTGATAAATGCTATTAGGCCCTTATTACAAGGTAAACGTTCTTCAGGATTATCTCCAGAAGTGCAAGTAAGTTAATTTTGTTTCAATTTTGATAAGTATTTGCATTAAAGTATTTTAACAGTTCCTAGTTACTGTTCATTTTTATGCTCAAGGTAGTTACCAAAGAGGTTTGGGTGGTAATTCTATCCTTAACATAAGCCAGCCATCTGTAAGTCGGTCTATTAGTAGTGTGACAAATGCTATTAACCAGCGTCTTTTGAGACAGTGGGTAAAATTCCCAATGACTGCAGTTGAACGACAAAAGGGTAGAGAAAAATTTGAAGCTGCGGCCCAACCATTTGAAGGTACTTTAGGAGCAATTGATTGTACCCACATCAATATTCTCGCTCCAGTTGTCCATGAAGAGGCATACGTTAACCACCATGGCAATCATTCGCTCAACGTTCAAGCAGTAAATATTACCTGTTATGTGTAAAATAAATATTGTTGATGAAATTTAAAACTCGTATTATGAATTTGTATTATAAGATTGTTGACCCGGATTTGAAAATTTTGAACATAAATGCAAGGTATCCTGGAGCTCGCAACGACTCATATATATGGAGTATGTCTGCCGTACGACGTGGAATGGAATTTCATTATAACAATGGAGAACGTCGTACATGGTTAATTGGTAAGTCATGTTATTAGTATGTATATTATATACCAATTTGAATTTTCCAAGTCATCATTGCTTACCCATGTAATTATTTTGCCTAGGTGATGCTGGATACCCATTAGAACCATGGCTCATGACACCATTACCTCATTATCAGAAAGGGACACGTCAATTTGAATACACAAAAAATCTTTGTAAGGCCAGAAATGTGGTAGAACGATTTTTTGGTGTATTTAAAAGCGTTTGGAGGTGTCTTTCCTATCAAAGAGTACTTATGTATGCTCCTGATAAAGCAGGTAGAATTGTAAACGCTTGTGCCACTCTACATAATATGCGAATCCATTATAATTTACCAATCCATGAAGAAGAGTTAGCTGATGAACAAATTAATCAAAACATACATGAAAACATAGAAATACCAAACATTGATCAACAAGGTGGACCCAGAGCGGTGGCTAAAAGAATTCAAAGACATATTTTAGATCAGTTTGATCATTTAAGAGATGGGGAAGAGGAAGATTAAATTAATTAAAAATAATAAAATTAAATAAAATAATTACATACTTTGTCTTTGTATTTCAATAGATAAAATCTATTTGGATTTTTATCTTAAATAAACTATTTAACATCTTATATTCTTATATTATCATAAATATTGCCTAAGGCTACAGTTTTTGCAATATTTTTTCATAGAGTGCTATCATCTTCATATCGTTTTCAGTTCTTTTGGCATCGTTATCAGCCATTGTATTTAGGGCTTTTCCAATTACCGACAATGAATCTGCCATCAATTTCATAGCATCAGCTTGTTTTTCTGCAATTCCATTGAAGGAATTTCTAGCCGTCTGCAACTGAGCGCTTAGTTTTTGCTTCACCATTCCTAGAAGAAAAAATTATTGGAAAAAAAAAATGATAATTTTTAAAACAAAGGAAAAATACATTTTTATTTATTGGTACAATCAGTGGCCCTATTTGAGTTTTAAATTAAATTAAATATGATATGCCACAAATACCAAAATGTTCAGTAGAGTCATTTAAAGTTTTATTATTTTTCAAATACCTATAGTTTTTTTTTAATAAGCGCAAGCCCGTTTATATGTAAAATAAAATAAACACATTTAATTAACAATGTAACTTAGGTACTTGGTATTTTTGTACTTTTCACGTCCCTTATATCAGCAGTCTTATGGATTTGTTGACTTGCTGTGGGTGCAGTAGATACATCATCCTCATTAATGAAACTACAACTTATGGTTTCATATTCTATGTTTTCTAGATCTGCGCCAATATTATCTTCTACATTGGAATTTAATTTAAATTAGTACATACATTAACTCATATAGCCTGGAATTCGGGTATGATTGACTTATTAGTGCGAAGGAAGTGCGGTTAGAAAGATGAAAAATAAGTAAGCGTTAGGATCAAGAGTACCAGTTAGAGGTATGGATGATGTTTAGTAACATATGCATAAGGCATTTAGCAGGTTTTTTTTAATAAGATGTTAGTAGAAGTTAAGATGCTGCAGGAATGAAATAAAAGTATTTTTGTACACATATTTAAAGGCAAGGGTGCATAATATATGAATTATATATTATGAATAATGAATCCTAGTATGTAGATTTTGAACAAATTATAGAAAATAGATTGTCTTAGTAAAGAAGAGACGGGAACGAGCCCTATGTTAGTGTTGTACAAAAGTGGCGATACAGTTGGAAGAGAAGCACAAAGAAGTAGACATAAACTTATGTAGTAACTAGATATTACAAACCTTGGTTAATGTTTTCTACATCTAATCCAATATTCAATGATCTGGGTTCAGCTAGATAAATAGATTCATCACCTAAAGCCATCCTTTGTACATTATTTTCCTAAAAATATAATATATTATATTTTCAAGACAATTGGAAGCTACAAACTTAGTAGTTTTTTGAGTTAAACAATTATTAACCAGTTCCATAAGTTATTAAACAGATTGATGAGTGTATGCTAAACTGTTTGTATTATGTTACCAAACATTAGTAATCAATATTATATGTTATCATTTACCAACAAATTAATAATTTTTAATGTGTATTCATAAAATACCTGCTCTTCATGCCATGACTCTGAACACGATGTCCCTCCAACATAATCATTTCCGATTATACTTAGAACTTTTGTGTCTAAATCTGACAGCTGAGGTAAATTATTTTTTTTATTACCAGTTTCCACCCTTGCACTTCTAAGAGCACCGACTTTCTTAGATGTCTTGATCTTCTGATCTCTCCATGACTAGTTTTTGTACATAAAATATTAATGTTAGACGCTTGAAGTCTACAAGAACATTGATCGGTGGGTGGTGAAATACATCTGCTATTCCAATTATGTAAATTTAATTCATAATATTATGTATTATTACATATACTCGTGTATACTAATGAATATAATGGCCAATATTTAGTATTTGGTATAAATTAATATGTAAGGGGTAAACATAAAATACAATCATACAAATACTTTTATACAAATACTTTAGAAGACTGACCATTCTATACATTTCATTTCAATATACATAACTTTTTATTTATTAAATTTCTTATATTAGGAATAAGGGAAATAAGTGGGCTCTCATTGTTCTTTAGTGCAGGATAAAAATGTATACTGCACACAACACAAAATCTTGCGCATGCCTTTGTACATACTTCTTTCCAAGATTTGATGTTTTTTTCCGACTGTCCATTACCACGCATTTTGTTTAATTCTTTAACCAGCTCTTCCCAAGATCCCTGCAATGCATCCCTCAAATTCATTTTGAAAAATTTTCCTGATGCCAAATTTGGATGTTGGTGCATATAATCAACCAAATACTCAATTTGGTCATTATTTCTTTCTTTTGATGGGAGGTCCACTATTACTAGACATAATTTTAAAAACTAAAAAAGAACTTTAAGAACTTAAAGATTTGGCCGAACAAGACGTAACAAGAACAGAAAAATTACAAAAAATTAAAATTTTTTATTTTACAATGTTCATAATATAAGTAATGACTAATGATGAGAAAAATAGCTTATCACCAATTATCAGGATAGTTTTTGATTGGTCAATTTTATGAAACTCTTTGAATTATTTGATAAGGTTAACGAAATTGTCGATAACACAAAAACCATTTTTGTAACGAAAAATTACGAATAACTGATATTACAGAATCGCATTTTCGTTAACGAAATTCGATACATAACGTGAAACACGTAAAGCACTCGTTAACGACGTTTGTCGATAACGGCTTATCGAGTTACAGAATACCACTGCTGCCCGGCAAGTCGTTACCCGCAGGTATCAAAAACCGGTTTTCGAATCTGGCATTAGCTGACCCGTCTTTTTACGTTGCGTCGCCAATCGATATATTATTGGGCAGTGACGTCTATGCTTCAATCATGCCATCATGGACGGACGTAAATGTACAGTTGACAGCGCGTTACCCTCCGCGTATAGTTCAATTTTTGGTTGGATATTAATTGGCGCCGTGTCCGAACCGGAGACCAGCCCGTATCAGTCGGTACTTGTCTCAATGACCGTTTCTATTGAAGGGCTCATGGAGCGGTTTTGGCATGACGAGGAGCCGACGATGGCACCGGCGACATTTTTAAATGACGGGAAGTGCGAACAGATGTTTCAGGACCAAGTTGTCCGTTTATCGTCCGGACGCTTTTCCGTTCCCTTAGTACCTTTTCGTTTACCGGCGTCTGAAGATGCATTTCGCGGGTCCCGCGAGGTGGCGCTGCGGCGTTTCGACGCTCTCGAGCGCAAATTAGCCGCGAACCCGTCGTTAAAAGTGTTGTACGACAAATTCATGTCGGAATACATTTCATTAGGGCATATGTCTGTTGCCACGTCCCCGGGGGCGTATGTCATTCCGCATCATGCTCTATATCGGCCCGAGATTGATGCTGGAAAAATACGGGTAGTATTCGATGCATCCGCGCGGAGTGGCCGTGGACCATCGTTAAATGAATGCCCACTTTCCGGCCCTAAGCTACAACAAGATATTGTCGATATTTTAACACGTTTTCGCATTCATAAATATGCCTTTACTACTGATATTTGCAAAATGTATCGGCAAATATTAATTTTGCCGGAGTATCGTAGGTATCAACACATACTATGGCGCTCATCGCCGCACGACGAGTTGCGTGAGTATGAATTGAATACAATTACGTACGGCGTTAATTGCGCGCCATACCTAGCGTTACGCGTTCTAAAAACTATCGCTCATGACGACTGCGACGATTTCGAGTGGGTATGTCACGCATTGACATATCAAACATATGTCGATGACATTTGTTTCGGGGCGGACACAATACCTGAAGTGTTGAAGCTCTAGGCTCCAGCCTATTCATTTTAAATAAATCTGGTTTAGAGCTGAAAAAATGGGCGTCAAACACACCGTCCGTTCTGGCAGCGTTCGTGGCCGACAATCGCGTAGGTACCCCTATGTCGTTCGAAGAGATTGAAGGGTTAGGCACCAAGGTTTTGGGCATAGAGTGGCATCCGGACGGAGATTATTTTTGTTGTGCGTTACGTATCGAACAGTCGCCCATATTTACGAAGCGTGGCATTTTATCGCTCGTAGCTCAAATTTTCGACCCGCTAGGCGTCTTCGGGTCGGTCGTATTCTTGGCTAAGTCCATCATGCAGAGGACTTGACAACGCGGTTTGTCTTGGGATGAGGCCCTCCCTACCGATATTCATGATGATTGGGCCGCCTTTGTGTCCGATTTGCCGTCACTTTTAGCTATCCATATACCTCGGCATATTAACGAGCGTTTAAGCGCCTCATATTATTTATTAAGGTTCTGTGATGCTTCACA
Organism: Nasonovia ribisnigri; assembly: GCA_027563435.1. Taxonomy (NCBI): domain Eukaryota; kingdom Metazoa; phylum Arthropoda; class Insecta; order Hemiptera; family Aphididae; genus Nasonovia; species Nasonovia ribisnigri. The sequence continues at coordinate 67,016 of JANEHU010000235.1, read as the reverse complement.
AGCGGGATACGCGGCGGTAGTTTATGTAAGAATGACCGAGGGTCCGGCCGACACGTCGGTATTTCTTATCGGCACAAAAACGAAATTAGCTCCGCTGAAACAGTTAACAGTCCCGCGGCTCGAGTTGAACGCGGCATTATTGTTAGCCCGTTTGTTAAATCGCATTCGTTGTACGTCAGCAGTGCAACTTAATGTTATCGGCGTTCGTGCGTGGTCGGATTCGACGATAGTACTCTCCTGGTTGACCGTCTCCCACACATCATTTAAAATTTACGTCTCGAATAGCGTGCATCAAATTCGGACCTTACTCCCGGACTGTCATTGGCAACATGTAGAATGATTGCACAATGATTGAATGATCCCGCCGATTGCGCATCACGCGGCGTAATACCATCTGTATTATCACAGCTCGAAATATTTTGGCACGGTCCGCCGGTAGCTTATGAGGACCCATCGGTTTGGGACGATTTTTGTCCGCCTCAACCTGGTCCGGATTTACCCTAAACGCGTCCCGTGGCATGTGCGGCGCGTGTTAATGAATTCGCCGATGAATGGTGCACTCGGTTTTCAAATTACGATAGAATGCTCCGTGTGGTCGCATATGCACGTCGGTTTATTGCGGCCTGTCGTCATCACGTTTCACAAAAATTAAATAACACGACACAAGGGTCAATGCCCCGACCTTCAGCGTTGGTGGCACCCACGTTTTTATGTAAATCGGAAATTGATTGTGCGACCCTCATATTAGCGGCCGCGTCACAACGTATCCATTTTGCCGAATTAATACGAGAATTATCTGGTGGTGAGCGCGTATCGTCTAAGCCCCTAGCTCGGCTAGCACCGTTTCTTGACGCCGAGGGAGTGATTCGCGTAGGTGGTCGACTTCGGCACTCATTGTTGACGTATGATTGCAAACATCCCATATTACTATCAAAGCGGTCTTATTTTGCACTGTTATTATGCCGTCGGTGGCACCTATTGACCTGTCATGCCGGCCCGCGTGTCTTGTCTGCATTAATATTTCGCCAGTTTTGGGTGATTTCACTTAGATCGGTGTTGCATAAGGTCATTACAAATTCTTCGGTATGTGTGAGGATCGACGCCAAACCAGTAACGCCGTTGATGGCTGACTTGCCAAGTACACGCGTACAGCCACGGCAACCGTTTGAGCGCGTAGGTGTCGATTATGCGGGTCCACTGCAAATGCACGAGACGCGATTGCGTAAATCTTGTATTTTTTAAATATATATTTCGGTATTTATCTGCTTCTGTACCAAGGCAGTCCATTTGGAAGTTGTGACCGACTTGTCCACGGAGGATTTTTTAGCGGCTTTCGATCGCTTTGTTGCGCGTCGAGGGATACCTAGCGACGTGTTCTCCGACTGCGGGACCAATTTTGTCGGCGCTGACAAGCAATTGCGCGCAATTATTCAAAGTTCAGAGGGTCATGTAGCTATTGCGAACTCTCGCACCATGTGCCAGTGGCATTTTAATCCTCCCAGCGCGCCGCATTTCGGAGGGTTATGGGAGGCGGCCGTCTGGTCAACAAAACGGTGTTAATACGCACTATCGGTACACACGTATTTACCTACGAAAAATTTGCCACGTTACTAACACGCGTCGAGGCGATCTTAAATTAGCGGCCGCTCACGCCAATGTCGACGGACCCGCAAGACCTGGACCACCTTACACCAGGACACTTCCTGATCGGTCGACCTCTACTCGCTATTCCGCCTAGGTCAGGTCCCGAGTCAAATCGTAATTTGGTTAACCGATGGAAACTATTAGACCAATGCCATCAGGCGTTTTGGCGCCGATTAATTCAACTCGCTCTTTATATATAGTTTTTGGGGCATTTCCACAAGCAACTGATTTGCAAAAATTTAAAAACTGATCGGAACTTTCATCAACAAAATGTTTATAGACATCATTATCAATATATGCCCGTGAAATAATTACGGCCACAGAATCAAATGCACAAGTGTTGTTTACCAGATTTCTTTTTTTCCATGTGAACTATAGATGATAAATTACCATTCAATAGTAATGAGTTTAAAATTGATCTGCTTTTTCTTTTATTAAACGACAGTTCTATATCTTTATTTCCTTGCATATATTTTGTTATTCTTTGTCTTTTAGGTTTATCATTAAAAAATATTTTCTGAAATTCACCCCCAAGTCCACGCCAATTTTCATATTTTTCATCAGACTGAGAAGTTGATAAAGCAATTGACTTATCATCAGACATATTTTCATCTTCTGTATAACAATATTTACCAACAGATTTTTCACCTTCACTTACATATGGTGTTTCGTCAGAGACTACATTTGGTAGCGTGTCGTTTATTTCTTTGTTTAGCTCTTCATCAAACGAGTCGTTAATATCAAATATCGACTTAGAACTATTTGGTATAATACATGTCTCTTTATCATGTTGGATACAATATTCATTTTGGAATTCTTTAGTATCAAGTGGTTTGGTTTTCTCAACTGATAATGTATTTTTTGTATCCTGGCCTTTAACTGATATTTCTTGTTGATTTATTTTTGCTGAGTTTCTAATTTGGGAACTCTTAAATAATCGAGCATTGCTATTTATGCTATTTAAATGATTTATAACAAATATATCTACTGTCATCGGTTTACGTTCAAAACGAAGAATATGACATTTTAGTTCTTTAAAGTCCCCTTCAACGGATGCGAAAGTATCAATATCATATTGGAAATCAAACAATGGTTGCATGACAGATGTCCAAAGAGGGAAATGCTTACATAAACGTATAATATCAGTGGTTAATCCTGGAAGTGAATAGGCAGACAAACGGTTACCGTTTTGTGCAGAATTAGCTTTACTTGTTTTTAATACATCTTCTAGAAATGCTGTAATCTGGTTTGGACGTTCATCAAAATCAGAAGCCAAATTTCCATCAGAGTCTTCGTAAAATGCATCATCGTCTAACAAATCGAAATGTGTTCCATGTACTTTGTCTTCAAGTGTTATACCATTTATACGATTTACTAAATAGACTCTACATTGTTCCGAAGGGTTAGGTTGTGTACAAAATGTATCTAACCATCCATCAGTTTCACTTAATAAAACAGTTAGTAAGTTTGTTAAAATTTCACGAAAATCATCAATGTGTTTTGATACTAAAAGGAGTCTGAGACAACTAACATAAAACACTTTAAAATGTTTATTTTTCCCATTCAAACATTTAATTCTACAAAATATTTTAACCATGTGGGCAACGTCTATTCTTCTGTACTAATAAAGTAGAGTATGTCTGGCTTATTATAGAGAGACTTTATATTTCCGTTGCTTCTTCTTTCGTATGTCTGTGTTTCTGGGTTGAAGATTGGTCCATAAATGGTTCGTAACACTTTCCTTTCGAACGTGATAAGTCTTCTGCTATCACCTTTAGTTAACGACCAGGTTTCACGGGCGTATGTTATCACAGGTCGAAGGTAGCTATGATATAGTAGTATCTTTGATCCTCTCGATAACAGCTTAGACCTCAGGAGTTTGATAATACTGAAGAAACATCTATTTCCACTAGTGATCCGTTCACTTATTTCTATATGCATATCATTTTTGTTGTTGATGTTTACGCCTAAATACTTAAAATTATCAACTTTTTCAAATTTATAATTATCCACTACTATGGAATCTATATTTGGTGGTCTTCTCGATACGACCATATACTTAGTTTTCCCCTCGTTTACATGTAATCCTATTCCTTTACTTGCGTTTATGAGTTTAGATGTTGAGTTGATGATTTCCTCTTTGGTTTCACCCATCAGCACAATGTCATCTGCATAGGCTAACCTAACTTGTTCATTGCTTATCTCCATCCTTCTGTCATCGTTTGTGTCTCTAAATATTTTTTCGAGGGCTAGGTTAAATAGAGCAGGTGACAACGCGTCCCCTTGTTTAAGGCCAGATTTGACTTCAAAAGGATCTGAGATGCCTTGCATATAACACACTCTGCATAGTGTTTTTTCGTAACATGCTTTTATTAGGTTCACATACTTTTTGGGTATTCCTAAAATTACCAATGCTTTCCAGAGCTCTTCTCTGTCTACACTATCATACGCCTGCTTGTAATCCACAAAGACTAGATGCAGGTCCTTCCCAAATTCGTAGTATTTTGACATTAATTGTCTTAGCGCGAAAACATGGTCTGTTGTGGATTTTCCTCTCCTAAACCCGCATTGGTAATTCCCAACTATTTCTTCAACATACGGGTTTAACCTTTCTAATATCAGTGTTGTCAGAATTTTATAGCATGTGTCCAGTAGCGAAATTCCTCTATAGTTCTCAGTTTTAGTAGGGTTGCCTTTCTTAAATATTGGGCATATAATTGCAGTTTTCCATTCTTCCGGGATTGTCTCAGTTTTCCATATTGTTTTAATAACTTCTGTAATTTTGCTCACCAACATCGTACCACCTTTTTTAAGTAATTCCGCTACTATGCTGTTTTCTCCTGGGGCTTTGTTATTTTTAAGCCTCTTAATCAGATTATCAATTTCTTCGTATTTGGGAGTGTCTATATCTAATTCTGCTGTTAGGCAGTCCTCGCTTGGATTTAAACCCTGCCCTATTGAGGGTCGGTTCAGGAGGTCTTCAAAATGTTCCTTGAATTGGTTAATTACTTGTCTTTCTTCTGTGATCATAGTTCCCGTACCGTCCACTAAGATCCTTGTTTGTTGTTTAAAGCCAACTTTTACTTCCCCGGACATTTTGAAAAACTTTTTTGCGTTGTATCTATTGGTTTCTATTTCTTCTATTTTCTTCTTTTCGTTTAGACGTTTCTCTCTCCTTAACGCTTTATTTGTCAATTTTCTTTGTTCTTCATATTCTCTTATGCACTCATCTGATGTATTTTGTAGTGCTTTTTTCCTCAATTCGTTTCTTCTGATAACTGCATTCTTACATAAATCGTTGAACCAGTTTTTATTCTTTTCTTTTGGTTTCATTCCTAGAATCTCCGTTGCACTATTAACCACCGCTCCCTTTGTTCTGTTCCAAATCGTATCAATTTCTGTACTATGGCTTATTTGATTTATATTATTATTTTGTAATTCATGTGCAATTCTCTCAATATAATTATGATTTATTTCAATATCATTTAATTTTTGAATGTCGTAATTTATTGTAGGCTTCCTTTTTTCCAAGTTCCATTTTGTTGCCAGTCTCAGGTTAAATTTCGCATACACTAGGTAGTGATCTGAGTCTGCGTCAGCTCCTCTATACGTTCTTACATTCCTTATCGACAGGAGATTTAGGGGATGCATAAGTATGTGGTCAATTTGATTAAATGTTCTTCCATCAGGGGATTTCCAAGTGACTTTGTGTATATTTTTTCTGGGGAAATATGTACTGCTTATTATACAATTTTTTGAATGTGCAAAATTTATCAGTCTGGTTCCATTTCCGTTACTAATTTCGTGTAAGCTGTTAGGTCCTATGACCGGTCTATATATATGTTCCCTTCCAGCCTTCGCGTTCATATCACCTACTACTATCTTTATACAGTGCAACGGTAAAGTATCATATACCCTTTCTAGTTCTTCATAGAATTTGTCCTTTATGTCTTCATCTTTTTCCTCTGTTGGGGCATAGCAGTTTATGATAATTAAGTCAAATATCCTTCCCGCTATACGTATATAGCAGATTCTATCATTAAAGGCTGAGAAGGTCTTAACATTTGGTAGTATCTTGTCGTGTACTATAAAACCTACTCCATTTTCATGTCTTCCATTAGTAGTGCCACTGTAAAATAATGTTATATTGTCTTCCTTTAGGTTTCCACAATTTGGCCACCTTATCTCTTGTACTGCTAATATGTCAATTTTATAGTTATTATAAGCGTCAAGTACATATTGCAATGCTCCAGGTTTGTTTAGTGTTCTGACGTTCCAAGTTCCTATACGTAGCCCATTTTCCGATTCCAGTTGTTTGCCATTTTCAATCCAGTTCCGAGGCTTTTTTGATGGTTTCTTAACTGAGTGGTTTTTGCGAGAACGGGTTGTTGGTCCGAAGCTCAACCCCCAAGATTGGAGGGCCGTTCCGCGCCGACTACTTAAAGTCAGCGTGGTGCTATTGCAATATACTTTGCAGTGTATTGGGCGATGGGAGCGCAACTTTCCCTACGCCAATGACTGGGATCCTCAGAAGACTACTCCTCTTCAGTGTCTAGAAACGATTTACGCTTCATAAAGTTTTTATTATACCTATTATTTAAGTTCAATAATGGTTTTATTTTACATTTTTACATCTAAAATTGATGGCGTAATTTAACAGTCATTGGTGGTTTACTGGTTTGACCCTTTTTTTAAGGTTTCATTTTTTATATCTATTTTTTGTTTTTTTAAGCATATTTTGTTTTAAATATAGATTTTGTATAGATATATATATATATATATATATAAATATGGATTTTTTATGACCGATTAATTTAATACAAAATGTATACTTAAAAAAATAACCTCTATTTGATAAAAAAAATTTTTTGTTAGAAAATTCATAATTATAAAAAAAAATTTTTATCGATTTTAATTTAATTAAATTTCAATTAATATTAAAAAAAATTGAATACAAATCTGTTTGATGAAAAATTAATAATTTAAAAGATCTATAATTTACAAAATATTAATAAAAATTTTTCAATAAAACATAAATTTTATAAAAAATCTTCATAAAAAATTCTGCTTGATAAAAAAATCAATAAAAAATTTGTAGTAAAAAAAAATCGATTTCTGATCAAAAAATTCGTACTTTATAAAAAAATGGAAATTGAATTAAAATCTATTTGATGAAAAATTCATAATTAAATAAATTGTAACTTGATAAAAATACTAATAAAAATTGTGTTTGTTAAAAAATAAATAAAAAATCCGTTAAAAAATTGTATTTATCAAAAATTGATTTTTGTTTTTTATTAATTTAGTATAATATACCTATAGATATTTTATTGATTTTTTATCAAACAGAATTTTAATTTAGTAAAGTTTTAAACATTTTTTTATTAATATTTTTTAATAAATACAAATATTTTAAACTAAATTTGTAATAAGTAAGAGTAAATCAGTGTTATTAATATTAATTATAATTTGATTTTAACTATAACAAATATTGATTGTTTATCAAATAAAGATTTTTAATAATTTTTTTTTTATAACAATATTTGATAAAAAATCTGTAATAAGAAAATCCAAAATCAATAAAAAATATATATATATGATAAAATAACTTTTTAGTAAAAGTCCATACTTTATAAAAAATGGAAATTTACTTAAAATCTATTTGATGAAAAATGCATAAATTAATAAATCTAGTTTAAAAAATTTGTATTTATTAAAAAATATTTATAAAAAAATGTTTAAAACTTTACTAAAAAATCTAAAATCAATAAAAAATCTATACTCGTGAACATGGCCCCCCGACTTCATTTTTTGATTTATAAGTTTTCTGATGATTTACAAATTCAGAGAATGGGTTTACAATTATGTACAATTAATTTACAATTGTTTACAATCTGTCCGGAAGCGATCAGACAGATTGCGGGGGGCTGCGTGAACTTGGCCCCCTGAACCTTATTTTTGACTCAACGGCCGAGGGGGGTGTTTACAAATTTGGGGATTGTATTTACAATTATTTACAATTGTTTGCAATGATTTTGAAAACTTTTGAATTAAGTCGGGGGGGGGGGGCAACTTCATGTACGTGTATTACACACCAACTCCAAAATCTTTTTAGCGAATTACAAACGTTAAAACAGGTAGACAATAAGTCCAATAACGATACGTCCAGTGCTAAATATAATCAAAGTTTAGAAGTCCACAAATGCACAGAACTAGTAAATCAAAAGTTGAATAACGATTTTACAGCAGATTTTATACATTTAAAGGTAGAAACCCACAATAATATTTCGGGTGAACGGATCAACACAAATAATAATATAGGAAAAGTTTAAAAAAAACGATAAAAAATAAGCACTGTATAAAAATGGCTTTTAACCATAAACCCGATATTTTATCAGGAAAAGAAAAGGAGGATATAGATAAATTCATAAAAAAATTTGAACTAATATTGGTCTTGAATGAGTGGAAAGACGAAGACAAAGTAATTATTCTACAATTATATCTTAAAGACTCAGCAGAAGATTTTTTTAAACAATTAAAATCAAAAAACAAAAATATAACATGGAAACTTTTAAAAAGTGAATTAATAACAGAATTTACATTAGTAGGAAATAAACATTTACTAATGGCAAAATTGGAAAATCTATAACTGGCAAAAGGAGAAACATATAAAGAATTTATAATTAAAATAATAGGAATATGTTATAAAATAAACAAGAATATGACCGAAGAAGAAATATGTGAACACATATTAAAAGGAGTGCCAAAAGAAACTTTTCAATTAATAAGGTCAGTAGATAATACATCGATAGCAAGCATTAAAAAAACTCTAGAGAGACTTGAAGTAACAAATCTATTGAGATCGGAAGATAAGATAAATGGAGAAGTAGAAAAATTATACTAGAGAAATGGAGATTCTAAAAAATCATATAAGTCAAATTTAGATTGGACAAACTCGAAATAACATCCCCAATAGTAACAATAATTATCAGAACGGAGGGCAAACTAGTTATAACAGCTTTTATAATAGAAATCAACACTACCAACCCCACCTATATTTAATAATCCAAATGAATATTACCAAAATAATCCAAGACCAAACTTTTATCCGAATTACAACTATTCTACAAATAATAACCAGAGATGACAAACACCCAATTCCCTAGACCAAACTTTTATCAAAATTATGATTATAATAATACAAATAAAAACCAATTAGCCAACACACCACACCACAAATTAATCAGGGAGCAATACGTCATACTAATTATACTTATAGAAATCAACAAGAGCCACCGATATGTTTTCAGTGTGGGATTCCGGGACATATAAAAAGAAACTGTAATACTTTTGTACAAAAAAACTAATAGTTCCGCAGATAACTGGGTCTGCACAGGAACACCAATACATTACCAGCAAAATACCTTTAAATATCATCAAAAATGCAAGCACAAATAATACTATTTATACTTATTATGATAACAATAAAAAAAAAAATTAAAATAGAAATAAAAGAAAAAATAAATGTACTAACTTGATGTGATAACATGAACATGTAGTAAATGATTAGAGAAATCCAAAGAGATAATAAAAATAAAAATCTGACAATAATCAAAGAAGTTATAAGAAAAATAAAATATTTTATTTTCCAGGGTTCCCAAACTAGCATTAATTAATGATAAACCGAAATATTTCAAATCAGATTTTTGATTATGCTGTTGCAGTAATTACTCGCATATCGTATATTTTATTTTCTGCTTTTAATATTATTACTATATTAATGTTGTTTGTTTCTCTAGAGTTATTTATAAGATATATTATATCATTAGTTAGCATGTGATTATGTTTTAATTTGTTAAATTTCGTCATAAATACGATTACGACGAGTGGTTTTAGTCGTTTTCTAAATGAAAACAATTTGGAAATATGTTGTCAGACTCCAATATTTTAAATGAACTGGATAATATATTTGCTAACGATGAGTCAGATGATGATGATGATGATTCAGGTAATTATAATACATCATTTTTATTATTTACAACATATAAATGATTTTGTAAAACTATCTTTCCTGTTCAACAGCTACATTGGCATCGCCACCTTCGTCACGCCATAGCAGAGAAGACCAAATTCAATCATATGATGATAATATCGAACAAGGTAAATACCTACAGTTGTACGATACACAGTAGTTTATAATTCCCAATTGTTTTACCTCACCAATATAATAGATATTAATGTTATTTACTATTTATCTATTTCAGATCTACCAGGAACATCTGAAACTTATTTAGACGTGCCAGTTGCTCAAAATATTACTGGTGTAACTGGTGTCTTTGAGAAAATATTAGAAAAAAACCTGTAAATAAACCTTTGCATACATTGGACTTCAAATGGAAGTCAACAGGAAAATTTAGCCCTAAGACAAATAGTCTTAACTCATCTAAGGTAATATATTTTATGTACTATAAATAAAATATGTGTTTTTTTAAAATAATAATATTTTTTTTTGTAATTACATTATTATAATACTTATAATTGTTATAACAGTACAAGTAGAAGTTGTAACCCAGATAACTAACAAATACTAGTATTACTATAATAATATAATAGTTCTGATATTTTTACTATTATAATTTTTGTATAAACAATTATTATTTATTATATTAGAAGGGAAAATACAAAAAAATAAACTATTCTTATTCTGTAATTTATGTTGTTTACGTAGTGTGGAGTTTAAAAACATGAATTTGGGTTGAGTGATGACTCCCTTATTTTAGATTTTTTTGAAGCATTCATATCGGAATTTATACTTGTAAAAGTGGCGTTTGAAACCAATCGGTATGCAGAGCAATATTTAAAAAAAGAAGATATAGCCCCAAAATCTAGAGTGAAATATTGGAAGCCAACAAATATTTGACAACCCTAAGTGTTTTTAGCTACAAGTATGCTTATGGCCAGTGTTCGGACTTATCTAGATAAATGTATCTAGATGAATATCTAGATACTTTTTTGTTCATCTTTTATCTTATCTAGATAAATAGTTACAAGGTATCTAAATGGTCATCTTAGATATTTTTTTTACTAATCTAAATGAATTCATCTAGATAGATTTTTTATTGATAAAAATCGCGAAATTGTACAAACGCATTTTTTTATTGTTATTCAGATTCACAAACAAAGTTTGTAGTTTATGAATAATGAAATTTTTAAATAGCATGTACAAATATGAAATAACGTTTGTGTTATTCATATTAATTATTTCCCGTTATCGCATGCCATAGCCCGTAGCCCGCAATGTACTATTCTGGGAATGGATATTTGCAGTTAATGCAGTTATTGGTTTATTTTGGTCTGTGGAGTGTGGACTCGATTATGCAACTGTCGCGGTCGGCTCCGTTTCTCGATTGTCATCTTTAGTCAGTGGTCAGTTGTCACTTATTCTCAGTTTGCACTCAACAGTTTATTTATTACGTTACCGTTTTTATATTTTGACATTTGTCGTTGCGAAAGAAGAACAACTGCTAAACGCTACTAAAATTGTTTGTTTAGTGTTAAACGTTGATACTAATTCATAATGAAGCGATTTTTAGTTACAAGTTCTGAAAATAACAAAAAATGTATTAAAGAAGCTATCGATATACCTTCACCGGCCTCACCTGGTTTAAATGAATCAATGGTTCACAATCCTTCGACTAGTTCAAATTCAGCTCAAGAAATTGATAAAATTACAAATAATTATTTGTTTGACGGTACATTTTATAAAGTTATTTCAATTATTGATAATAAATTGACTGCTGATTGTCAATCGTGCAATAAAACAATACATGGGCAAATCAATTCCACAGGAAACTTTTTAAAACATATTAAGGTATGTATGCTAATCTTATGTATAATCTTATCTTATAGTTATTATTTATTTATTTATTAATTATTATAATAAAACAGGTGTTTTACCAATACAATGAATATTATTAAATTTCCAGAATTAAACAAATACCTAATGCAAAATGTATAAAATTTAATTCAATAATATTCAAGGTTTACATTTCAAATAATTGATCCATATTGGCAAGATAAATAAATTATTATGTTCAAGTAGGTTAATAAAATAAAACTGTGTTATGGTTAATAAAATAAAACCGTTTTATGGTTAATATTAATATATACGAATAATTAAAAAAATAAAGAAATAGATAGGTAGGTATATGAATATGACCATTTAAAAATTATTACTAGGTATTAATTTCTAATTAATTTTATTATTTCATAATACTTTGTTATTAATTAACAGTTATTATGAGTGATCTTGAAAAATAAATATTTAAGGTGGCTGCAGCAGGTTTTTTCAAAAGTCAAAACTAATGTAGATTTGACCAATCTAAAAATTAATTTTGTTTGTTATAATGCTTTTCAATATATTTAAATTCTGTATCATAAAATAAAGGGAGCTAGATGGGGCTACAGTCAATGAAAAAAAAGTAACTTATAGACCAATAAGCAAGACAAAACTGGAAGAATTTGGTTTGACAGATTTTAATTTTGAAAACGGATTAGGTATGATTGATCAATAAGTTTACTAGGAAATGATCAAAGCGATTTTGAATATTCCAATTATTGTTAGTGTCGTAATGAATAATATAAATACAAAAATATCAAATTGTTTTGATATTTTTATTTTTGGATATCACAGATGAAAAAAAAATATTCAAAATCACCTCAATCATTCCCTATTAAACTTGTTGATCAATCATAATCCGTTTTTAAAATTAAAATCTGTCAAACCAAATTGATCTAAAAGTCACTTTTTTTTCATCGGCTGCAGCCCTCTTTAGGAATACTTTTTTTAAATTAAAGTTATACTTCTACTGGATAAATGGCACACCTAGTGATATATGTACAGTATTAAAGCTAAAATATGAAAAATCAAGAGGTACCGGTCAATTGGTAAAATATATAAAACAAAATAAATTAAAATTACCTATTTATGTTTCAGAACAAGCATTCCTCAGTATTATCTAAGTTACAAGCTAAGAAAAATGAAAAAAAAAAAGTTGAGCAATGCTAGTCTAAGTAATACACGTTTTTACTATAATGTTATTCTGTTATACTGTTGCATTGTAGCAAAGAAATTGTTGCTATACTTATGCTAGTATTATTATGTATATATTAATTGTATTGTTTATTATTCATTAGGTGAGAAAGACGAATCAACATTAGCAAATTTTTCGAACAAACAATTGAAATTACCCTACTCTCAAATATTCCAACCAAAGCAAATATCAAAGCAAACTGTAAGTATATTTTTTTAGTTTTAATAACCTAGTTCATAATTGAGGATATAAATAACTCTAAAATCAACTTGTTTAATTTTTTTTATAGATTGTCAATTTGGTGTTTGACTATATTATAGATGAGATGAGACCTCTGGTAACTTGTGAAAAAGTAGCCTTTAGGAATTTAATTATGGGTCTAACTGGTATAACTGATGCCTCTTATCTTCCAGACAGCAAAGTTATGAAGAGAGAATTGAAATCAAGGTATAAATCCTACGTTGCAATGCTAACTGAATTAATATCTAATCAATATTTTATATGTGTAACCGCGTATATATGGTCTTGTAATAATAAGAGTTACCTTGGCATGACTTGTCATTATATTAATGAAAACAATTATAATAGATGCTCTTATGTATTAGGGTGTAGACGTGTCAAAGGTAGCCATACATATTTAAACATTGCAAAAGGTATCATTGAAATTCTAAAAACATTTAATATTAAAAATTCTAAAATTACACATTGTGTGACAGATAACGCTTTCAATTTTGGAAAAGCTTTTCGAACATTTTCTATGCAGTCACAAAAACAAAATGTAGCACCAACAACAATCTCTTTAGAAAATTTTAATGAAAGTAGTTCTGACATAGGATCTGAGGTAGATGACACAAATTCAAATGTTGATGTTGTTGAATTATCAAACATTTTTTTAGATTCTAATGAACTAGTAAATGAGTATGATGATGATATTAGTTTACCAGAACATTTAACTTGTGCTGCACATACACTAAGCTTGATTGCCACTTCTGACATAAGTAAAATTTCAGATATATCATATAAAAAAATATCAAAATCTGTATTTGAAAAATTAGTCATTTTGGAATATTATAAGTAGGAGCTCTGTTGCATCGGACAAAATTTATGATATCTGCAATTGCAAGTTTCCAGTACCCATCCTGACAAGATGGAATTCTATGTTTAATGCAGTTAAAAAAATTCTAGCTAACAAAGAAAAATTGTTGTGTGGGTTTGATGAGTTGAAAATAAATAAATTAAAAATTATTGAATGGAAATTTCTTGAAGAATACTGTTTAGTAATGGAACCTTTAGCATTAGCCCTCGATAAATTACAAGGGGAGAAATCCATTTTCTTGGGTTATGTAGCTCCAACAATAATCGCATTAAGACTGAGGTTGATACAAGCTTCGCATTTAACACATTGTAGACCATTATCTTTATTAGTTATCAGAAGTCTTGAAAAGCGGTTTGATTATATTTATAAATTAGAAACCCCCCAGAGTAAAACTTTTATCTTGGCTTCTATCAGTCACCCTAATTTCAAGCTTAATTGGGTGCCTGTAAGGTATAAAAAAATATGTAAGCAACTATTTCTTTCTGAATGTGATAAAATAAATGCAGTTGAAAAAATCACCGAAAATGCATCTGAAGATGAGCATGATGGTGCTAGTGATAATGAATTCTATAATATTCTAAATGGGGCTGATGATGATTTTGAAGAATGTAATTCTGGAGATACTGTAGGAGAAAACAGAAGGGAAAAAAATAATTTGGCTAGTGTTCAAGCTCTTTCTTATTTGGACTGTAAAAATAAAGAATTATCATTATTAGATAACTTTCCCATAGTCAAACAAGTTTTTTTAAAGTATATTACGTCCCTCCCATCGTCTGCTCCTGTTGAGAGACTATTCAGTAGTGGTTCTCAAATATTAACCCCTAGGAGGAATAGACTCAGTGACACAGTATTTGAAATGCTATTATGCTGTAGATGTAATCAAAATAAATGATATTTTAAGTTCATTACTTTTAATAATATGTAGATTATATACAATTTAAATCACCATATTTTTTTTTTAATTTGAAAAACATCACAATTGTTAATTACATTTGACTTAAATGTAGATTTTTAATATACTTTTTAATACTCCACATTTCTATTATTAATTACTAAGATTATATAACTATCCTGATAAGAAGAGATTGTAATTTTATAAATTAATGTTTAGTTTTTTTAGTTAATTTGAAAAACATTACTCCTGTTAAATTGTAAATCAAACAACTTAGGTATTCAAGTATGTTTAATTTAGTTTGTTACTTTGTTAGTATATATTCATTTATATCATTATTATATTATGAACGTTTCAAAATTATCAATTTTATTATAAATTTATGACCAGTTAGCTATCTATTTAAAAAAAAAAATGTATAATTATTTATTAAGATTACATTTTGATTTTCATTAAAATAAGTATTAATAATTATTATGTTCCTAGTGCCCAACTAAAATATTCCTAAATTTAAAATCTGTAGTTAATAACATATTTTGACTTTTGAATTATGGATATACATAAATTGAATTTAACACAGTAAGTATTTTATTTATAATTTAATTATTAATTATTATAGCTACAATTAAAATGCTAAATGATTATTTTCATGATCATAACAATAACATTAATAATATTAATATTTAATTCCAAAAATGTGATACTTTCTTATTCATTATGACATTATGTAAATTTACAGGTTAGGTATACAGTATACTGTTCTGTATTTGTTATTTCATTTATTTATTTATTTGTATGACTTCATTAACAAATAATAATAATTTATACATAAATATAATAAAAAAATACATGGCACATTTAATCTGTGTTAGGCACTTAGGCTGTATCATACTATAATATGATATAGCTAGGTATAGATATAATGCTGTAGACTGTATGGCAAATTTAAAACCATTTAAAAAAAAATTGTATCTTTTTATATATCTAGATAAAAAAGTATTTATCTTTATCTTAATCTAGATACATATGAGTTAAGTTATCTTTTATCTCTATCTAGATACATTTGAGTTGCATTATCTTTATCTTTATCTAGATACAAAAATACTTATCTAATCCGAACACTGCTTATGGCTCGTAACAAAAAGCTAGAAATAAATGTCACTTCTAATGTCACCCATTTTCATTAAAATTTTGAGCAGAGATAGGTACTCACTAGGTACTCACTAATTTTACGTATATTACACTTTTGTAACAATGAAAACCAAAAATCTGTAGATGGACTTTTTAAATTAGATGTGGTATTGGATGAAATCCGTGCCAATTTCAAGGTTTGGTACCATTAGTAATTGTTGAAAGTTTAGTGTAGTGGAAAGGGAGGTTAAGTTTTAAGCAGCTTATAAAGTCTAAAAGACATTGCTTTGGAGTAAAACTGTTCGTATTATGGGATGTTGAAACCGACTTTATTTTAGATATTATAATTTATACTGGTGCTGAAACTCGTCTATTGTAATGTGATAAGAACATAGGCATATCTGGTACAATTTTTATGACTTTAATGCACCATATCTAAAAAAAAGGACACAACTTGCACACAGATAATTGGTACACCTCGCCTATTTTATGTCAACATATATACAAAAAAAAAACAACATTAACTGTGACCGTCAAGAAAAATAGAAGAGGGATGCCTGATTTAAAAAAAAAATTACAACTAGGTGAAGTACAGAGTAGTCACACACAAACAATGATGGCAATGAAGTGGTTGGATAGAAGAGTAGTCTATATGTTATAGTTTTTTCAATACCTCCAAATAGTTGAAATATTATATTTAGATCAACGCTCTATTGCAGTTGATTTAACCTACAAATGCAGTTTACTTCAATTATAATGTCTGACAACATAGTTAGTAGTTAAAACAACTGTCCTATTTCTATGTGTGTACAAAGTATGTTTTAAAAAATCCACAATTCTTCTGTGTACGCGAAGGAGCCAAATACAGAAAATTGATCTAGCCTCATCATCTCCGAATATTAATTTGTGAGATCGGTGAAAATAATACGGATGAAGGCCCTCTTTTTTCAAAATTCTCCATACGGATGTGTTTGAAATACCCAGTCTTGCAGATATGCGACGGATAGTTGGATAGTTTGTAGTTGGATCCCTCATAATTATATCCAAAACTTCTTCTTTGAGTTCTGCATCCAATAATACGCCTGGTTCATTACGACGTCGTACTAAACCAAATTCTCCTAGGTGTTTGTGAATAGTAACCGATCGATATCCCAAAATAGGTCTTCCTGGATATCGGGGCCTATACTCTTGCACTGCGGCTCGAGCTTTTCCATTACAAAATCTGTACACAAAATGCATATCAGCAATGTGACCGAATGATAAATCAAATAACCTGGGCATTTCGAAACTTACAACAAATTTACTTAAAAATTATTAATTAAAGCAAAGATCCTAGTTACACACAACACGACAACTAAAATGTATATTGAAGAAAGCAAAATGACAACACTACAAGTAAAATTTACCAAAGAAAATAAAATTAATCGATTAACGACCGTTTAACGAGCAATTAGCGACAAATACTCAAGTCTAAGAAAACCAAGATAATGACTACTAACAGCGTATAATTCTGCAATTATGGAAGATATGAAAACCAAACTTTTAAGGTATTCTAGGTATTATTCAGTAAAATAATACAATAAACAAAAAACCCATAGTAAATACTAAATTATTTGGAGTTTTATGTGATTTACTTTTAAAAATACTAATTTTTGATAAAAAAATATTTACTTTTTCAAATTAATAAAAATAATTTGCACATTTCTGGTCACTTAAATAGCTTTAAGATAAAAAAAAAATACGTCAAAATGTTGAATAGTTTTGAAGATACATTCAAAAATGCGTGATAGGTTTAGTTTTGATAAAATAAGTTAGTTAACTACCCATAACTGTAACGGAACAAATACACACTATTAAAACGGCCATTATCATGGCCAACACATATCACTATAGGGAGGGAAACACGAAATCATTAAGAAAGATATTCATTTTGCCGAGGAAAAGAGACAAACGAGACATCAAGCGTTCTCACGACATCGACCGCAATACTGTCGAACACGCAGATTTCACCAGCAGCAGAGTGAGTGTTGCCTATATTATACGACCAACGGCGCATAGTTTTGTTCGAAACCGCTCAGGGCCAATCGGTTAATCAGGTATCGTCGTGTCCACCGACACTTGACGAACGTCCACGACGTGCGAACAAATCAGCGTCAAAACGTACAACTAGGCAACGCCGTGACTCAGCCATAAGACCATAGCGACATCACTCCGTCGGCACCGACGAGCAGCACCTCCGCCGAACCTATCCCGGCCGACGGCTAATACCGTCGGATAACCGCGGGAATCAACAAAATCGTCCTTTTCAGGACGACCATACAGAATTTGACCCCTCAAGCGCGCCTGATACGGCCACGCTACCCGAACGAAATTCATAGACCGAACGCCACTATAACCCGAACGCGGGCCCGGTATATTAACTTCATTCCTTCCACTTGACTTGTAACTAACATCATAAACCATTCATATTATTGTATGGGAAACCGACGGCCGGGTGGCCCTCGAACCCTCCCCTTTTAGAATTGTAAATAATTAATTATTCCATGGAAATAAACAACAATCTATTATATTAAAACCCGAAGAAGTTTTCCATTATTACACAAACGGTGCCACGTGAAATACATATGCACCGTTTCATAACTTAAAAAATAAAAAAGTTAGACCTACTTTTCAAAGGGTATTTCTTCATCATTTTGGGTGTACTTTCTTATGGCGTCGGGGCTGGTCACCCCCCCCCCCCAAACATATTGTATATGTATATAAAAAAAAAACATAAACATTTTAGTAAATAATAATTATTAGTTAGTAATAAATAATAATTTCAAACTTAATTCACTATTTCAACATCTTATATATTTCAATAACAAACAAAACAAAATAAACATTTAAGAACTAGAATACATAGCAAATAAATGATCCTTAAGCAACTCAGTAATTGGTTAAGCTAGTTGGGCATACCGAGGGATGAAACGTCGGAAGAATCCGGTAAGTCCTAGAAATCTCCTCACTTCATGTCTGTTAGAAGAGGTGGAAACACTTTTATCGAGAAAACTTTCTTTTGTCCAGGACACACGCCATTTGAGGATAACAGAAAGCCAAGGTTAGGTTACCAAATGCTTCAAATGCCAATTTTAATCTGTCCAACATTTCTTCATACGATACAACAGGTACCAACACATCATCCAAGTACCACATAGCAACCTTCCTCTTCAACGGATTGAGTACCCGTTGTATTAGTCTAGAGAACTCTTATGGTGCATTGATGAGGCCAAAGACCATTGGTTCAAACTGACCAGTGTGTCATCGGGAGTGATGAATGCGGTTTTCTCCTTGGCTGCTTGCCCAAGAGGCACTTGTAGATACCCTGAGGCCAAATCAAAAGCGCAAAACAATTTTTCCCCATGCAAGGTCTCCAGATTATCATCCAGCTGTGGTGTAGGGAACACCCTGACGCGGCTACGATGGTGGTGTTTTCGACACCACGAATGAGCCCGTCTGGTTGTGTAGAATGGAAGGCGGAGGTGAGTCGCGTTGATAATAACTTACCACTACACACTGGTCGTTTATGTTTGTGTCGACAATTGTCAATACATAACATAGCTTGAGATTCTCCATAACTGGTCACAGGCTGAGTATTTCCATATACCAACATTTTAACCTCTTTTGGTTTATTCGGGTATACAACAAAAAATCAGCGAAATTGTTCCTCATGCAGTGTACATTCATTGTTATGCCCACCGATTACATCTTTGTTTGGTTGACTGTATACAAAATGTGCCCTTAATAGTTGATTTTTTTGATACTATTCAAAATCTCTATAAATACTTGATGAATAGTCAAACTCGTTAGAACTTTTCATAGAAGTTCAAAAAAATAAAAAATTTAAAGTCATTCATTTAGAAAGGCTGGTTGATACTCGTTGGTATTATTGGTATACTTCATTGCAAAAAGTAAGAAGCCGATATACTGTGATTATCGAAGTATTAACTTTTCTAACTGAACATGGCGATCAAACAGTTAGAGCAGTAGGACTACTCAAAATATTATCTACTTTTAAATTTATTATGATTTTGGAGGTAATGGTTAGTGTATTAAATGTATACACTGTTTATCATGTGAACTTCAAAATTCAAATATTATTCTATCAAAGGCCATGTTATGAGTGAAATCTTCAAGGAATAATATCTTAAAATTACGCTGTGAAGAATCGTGGTTGAAATTTCATCATAAAGCAACTGATATAGCAATTTGTAATGGCAAAAAAACCCAAACTCATAGTAAACATGAGAAAAGAAAACAGACTTTCAATAAACATTTGAATAATTATTTTATACAATCAACTTTGGGAAGAGCTAGATGTAAAGAAAAAGATGTTTCAAGTTTAAAAGTTGAACTGTTGTATCAAGTAATCGATAGGTATTTATTACATACTTAATTATTAATTTCATCAAATTATTTAATTCATAAAAGTATGTGTCATTTTTTAGGATTGTAACACAGTTAGATAAACGTTTTTCCAAAAATGAAAAAGTTTTTGATATATTTAATGTATTTGACTATACAAATGCTGACTTTCTTAATGCAGAATGTGTTGCTGTTACAGTCGTTGCCAGATAAATTGAGCCGGCGGCGGCGGCGCGATAACGGAAAACCAGTGGTTCTCCGTATTTCAATATCATTACCGAAAATACTTCAATAAACCAACAATTGTTACAAAAATTATTTTACGATATTAAATTCCTGGTGTGTGTCATATGGCCATCTAGTATATTAAGCAGAACTGGATTTTCTGCTGTTGGTTTGGCATGATTAATAAAATGTTGGAACCATTCTGTAAAAATTTCTAATTGCATCCATCCAGATGGGTGACAATGAAAAATAGTTCCTGGAGGAGCACCATCCTCTAGTTCAGGTTTCATTCTCACCCTAGGAAAAATTATCATGGGTGGTATAAAATTTCCACCAGCTGACATACAGACTACAATTGTTGACAAGACACCTCTCTCTGCTGAAGTAAGAGAACCTACTTGTCTTCTTCCTTTTAATGCCAAAATTTTGGAACATTTTGATTGAACTGTGGTTAGTCCAGTCTCGTCAACATTAAAAACTCTATGTGGTAAGAAGTTATTTATTTGCTGAACATTTTGTAAAATAGTAAAAAATTTCATCACATTTGGACGATTAAATGCCTGAGCTCTAGCCGAGGACGTAGCTTCTGGGGACCTAAGTGTTATCTCTGGATGGCGCTTTCGGAATCCTTTTACCCAGTCTTTACCAGCCATTTTTTTTTGTAACATTGAAGTTGTGTGCAATATTATTTTTTTCAGCTAATTCATAAGCTAATGTTTGGATATTATTTATTGTTAGTCCATAAAATCTTTTTTCCATATCAAATAGGTAATTTACAATTTCTTGTTCTTGATCATTAGAGAAAACTGAACGAAATCGACCAAGAATTTTTTTATTACCTGAACAAATATAATAATATACCTTTATTATATTGTATATTTTAGATATTAAGTATATTATTTAATAATATAAATACATACCTGTTGCATCAATATTAATATCTTCAACTCTTCTTTTTAATGTTGTTCTTGGGACGTTGAAATATTTGGCAGCTTTATTGTAACTTAATTTTTTATTTTTAACTGCATCAATTGCTTTTTTCATGCTTACTGCATTCCAGCTTTGTTGATTTGAAGTTCTTTTGTAGTTGGTAGGCATCTTAACATTTCTATAATTTAACAGATACAAAATAATCATACTGATGATTGTAGGTATCTAAGAATTCTTTGTTTCAGAAGTTTTTGTTATTAATTTTATAACTTTTAATCAGATTAATAGTAAGTAAGTCATTAATTATATTTATTTACTACTAACATGGTTAAGCAGTAATTTAGTTTATTTAGGGTCTTTATAGTTCTTATGATATAATAACTACAGCAAATAATTTATTTACATGCATAAACAATTATAGTTATTAAATATACATGATAAAAATGAAAAGTATTTTAAACACAGGCAAACTGGTCACCATAGTGACCACTTTGCCCTTTTAATAATGTTTAATTTACTGTTTAAAAAAATATTAATCCTATTATCTAATTAAACTTAAGTTAATTCCATTTATATTTAAGATATATATATATATATTTTAGGTATATCTTAAATCGTGGTTAATTCTATAACATATAAAAACTTATGTAGATTTTGAAAAAAAATAATTTGTGCATATTAATTACTATGTTCGTAAAATATAATTATTTATTCAGAGCACTTACCTTAGATCAACAGCATCAAAAAATGAAATTTTTTTTTAAACGAAAACGGTAAATGTTATAATCAATAGTGGTTTATCAGTTGATAAATATGATAACAATGAACCAAACCACGTGATGAAACCAGCTGTTTATTTATTAATCACAGAATAATAAGACATGACCACTTTACCCGCTGTGGCCACTTTGTACACCTTTCCCCTAATTAATCAAGACCATATAATTTATAGTATTATTATGTATACTATAATTTATAATTCAATAGTTACTTTTTGTGGTACTGGAGGGCTGTACCTACATTCACCTCCGTGAATTTTATTGCATATTTGACATCCTATTATAATACCACAGAACAAAATTTGTATTATTCTTTGAATTCAATAAAAATTGCATAAAAAAAAAATATTTTGTTAATTGTACTAACTTGTTGTGCAACGCCCAAAATGTTTTTTGTTACATATTTTGCATTCTAAAAAAAAATTTAAATCATTTAGGTATTTGAAATCAATAATCTCCGAGATAATCTCATTTATAACATAAAATACTATCCATGCATACTGGGTGTTATCGTTACTAGTGTTCAAAGTTAATACAAAAGAAATAAAACTGAATTCGCTTTCACAATGTTGCATATTCAGCATTTACATTATATACTAAACGTTTATATTAATAATAATAATCATAAGTATCATATTACGATCGGTGGGGATTGTCCATCGGTCATTAGCAAGTAGACAATTTTATATGTACGTCAGTTCGTTTTATACTTTTCATAATAAAAGACTATAATATATGTTTGTGTTATTATTCATATTGACAATACACAACAAATTGGCGACGAAGATAAACATTTTTAAACTCATCTCATACTAAATTAAAATATTTATAAAATGGGTGAGGATAACAAAAATATTACTCAATTCCATAATATAATAGGTTCACCAGGAACATTTGAATCTGGAAACGACATAACAATATTTGAATCAAGACTTACAAATTTTTTCATTGCAAACGGAATAAGTAACGAAGTCCAGAAGAGAGCTATACTACTATCTTCAATTAGTGAGGAAGTTCACAAAATATTATTCAGTTTATGCGTTCCATCAAAACCAGACGTTCAGACATACGACACACTATTAGGTTTGTTAAACAATTATTACAAGCCAGTGAAATCGTACTTCGCATCAAGATATGCATTCTACAACGCAAAGCAGAGACCAGACGAAACTGTAGCTGAATGGGGAGCAAGAGTAAAGAACCTAGCATCAAAATGTAATTTTTCAACGGAATTACAAATTGTAATCCGTGACATTTTTGTTGTTGGTATGAACGCGGGACCAATTCAAGATCGATTACTAGAGGAAGATGCCTCAAAAATAAGCATCACATATTCGCAACTTATGGAAATTTCTGCTGCAAAAGAATCTACAATCAACAATAAAACCGGATGGATAAAGGAAGAAGCTGACTTTAAATATCAAAAACAAAGTCAGCAAGCAAAATCAGCCAAGCAGTCAATCACGGAAAAATCAAAATGTGGAACATGCGGTCGATCAAACCACACACAAAAAGAATGCCGATACAAGGACTACAGTTGTAATATTTGCAATATCAAAGGTCATTTGGCTCCTATGTGTAAAAGTAAGAACAATAAACCAAAGTATGATAACCGCTCACACAATAAATTTTTATCCGAAAATTCT
Organism: Nasonovia ribisnigri; assembly: GCA_027563435.1. Taxonomy (NCBI): domain Eukaryota; kingdom Metazoa; phylum Arthropoda; class Insecta; order Hemiptera; family Aphididae; genus Nasonovia; species Nasonovia ribisnigri. The sequence goes on along the minus strand of JANEHU010000235.1, from coordinate 43,176 downwards.
GGTAATAACACGAATGAAAATATTCATGATGACGCAATCGCGTACAATTTATCTGACACTTTTTTTAATATGATTGAAAATAACTTTCAAAATAAAGTAGAACCGTACATAATCAATTTATTAATTGAAAATAAAGATTTAAAATTTGAAATAGATACGGGGGCTGTGCATAGTGTAATGTCAAAACAATTATATGATACAAGTTTTAATAATTTAACTTTATTACCAAACGATATTTCATTACGCGATTACGTCGGAAATGATATAAGCCCAATAGGAAAATTAATAGTAAATGCTAAATATTCGAAAAAGTCTTTTAAAATGTGCATTTACGTAATAAAAAACGGAGGACCGCCATTAATTGGTAGAAATGATTTAAAAATAATAAACTATTCTCCCATTTATAACACTATAAATGTAAACGAAAGTATAGAGAATATATTAAAAAATTTCGAGCATTTATTCAAAAATGAAATCGGCACCTTTAATAAATACCAAATATCGCTAAACATTAAAAAGGGGGCAATACCCAAGTTTTTCAAGCCAAGGTCAATTCCTTTAGCACTAAAATCTAAGGTAGAGTCGGAAATTGATCGTTTAATAGATAATAATATTTTAACTCCTGTGAACTACAGCGAATGGGCCACTCCAATTGTTCCAATTCTTAAGCCCGACGGTACAGTTAGAATTTGTGGTGATTTCAAAATTACAATCAACCCCGTATTGGAAGGAACTGAGTATCCCTTACCAAAAATAGAACATCTTTATGCGAATATAAGTGGCTCAAAATATTTTTCTAAAATAGATCTCAAAGATGCATATCAACAAATGGTAATTAAAGAGAGTGATCGCAAATACACTACAATAAATACTCACAAAGGCCTATTCAGTTATACTCGAAATCCGTTCGGAATAAAAAGCTCAGCTGGGGAATTCCAAAAAGCCATGGAAATATCAACCACAGGCTTAGAAGGGATTGGTATATTTCAAGATGACATAATAGTTGCGGGAAAAACGGTAGAAGAACACAACAATAGATTAAAAAAATTACTTAACGTTTTATCCGAAGTTGGTTTAAGGGTTAAACAAAACAAATGTAGTTTTCTCAAAAATTCAATTGAATATTTAGGTCATAAAATCGATGAGCATGGCTTGCACACCTTAACTAAACACATAAATGCAATACAATCTGCCCTGGTTCCAGAAAATAAAACTATGTTAAAATCATTTTTAGGTTTAGTAACATATTACATTAAATTTGTTCCAAGAGCAGCGGACATTCTTAAACCGTTATACTCATTACTAAGACAAGAAAAAAAATGGCTATGGTCACCAGAATGTGATCAAGCATATAATAACATAAAAAAAATGCTTATCTCAAGTCCTGTGTTAGCACATTATGACCAAAAACTTCCCATAAAACTCACGGTCGATTCTTCGTCATACGCACTAGGTGCAATCATATCGCACACTTATCCTGACCACTCAGAAAGACCAATTGCATATGCATCACGAGTATTGTCAAACAGTGAATGCAAATTTCCACAAATCGAAAAAGAAGGTCTAGCCATAATTTTTGGTGTTCAAAAATTTTACGATTATTTATACGGTAGAAAATTTACATTAGTTACTGATCACAAACCGTTAATCCACATATTTGGAGAAAAAAAAGGAATACCAATTTATGCGGCAAATCGCTTACAACGTTGGGCATACGTTCTTTCTTCATTCGATTTTGAAATTAAGTATATTAAATCAGAAGGAAATACTGCTGATTTTTTATCACGCATTAAAACAAACCAATGCAACAATAATATTAATGAATATGATGACGCTCACATCAATTTTATTCACGAACAGTCACCATTCCCGCTAGATTGGCACAAAATCAAAATTGAAACGAAAAGAGATCCAATTACCTCTAGAGTATTACACGCTACAAAAACAGGTTCATGGAGTAATGACTTTTCAATAAATTCCGAATTAAACTCGTATAATACACGCAAAATAGAAATTACTGCTGAACAAGATTGTTTATTTTGGGGCTATAGAGTAATCATACCAACCAAATTCCGTAAGTCAATTCTAACTGAACTGCATTCTTGTCATATTGGCATGTCGAGTATGAAAAGCATTGCGCGTTCGTATTTCTGGTGGCCTAGTATAGATAAAGAAATTGAGGATATGGCCCGAAACTGCAATGAATGCATAAATGCAAGACCTAATCCTCCTAAGTCAGTACTAACTCCGTGGAAATGGCCACAAAGACAATGGACGAGAGTGCATTGCGATTTCTTAGGTCCGTACAAAAACAAAACATTCTTAATTATTGTCGATGCAACCACAAAGTGGCTAGAAGTTTTTCAAGTAAATTCGATGACAGCACAAACGGTCATAACAAAACTGTCTGAGTTAATTGCACGTTTTGGCATTCCCAGAACAATAACAACTGACAATGCAAAATGTTTTAATGGCGATGAATTCCAGTCATATTGCAAGACACTAGGTATCAGGCACTTGACAGGGGCACCTTTCCACCCAGCCTCAAATGGATTTGCCGAATCCGGAGTAAAAATAGTTAAGCAATTTTTTAATAAATGTTCAACATCATTACACCATTTGAATAAATTTTTATTGATGTATAGAAATACTGTACACTCAACCACAAATGAAACGCCAGCAAAACTTATGTTTGGCCGCTCAACACGTACTATTTTTGATTTATTAATCCCAAACACAAATGAAGTAGTTATTAATAACCAAATTACACAAATAAAAAATTCAGGAAAAAGAGATATTAATATAAAAGAGGGTGATTTGGTATTAGTTAAGGATTATCGAAATAAAAATGAAAATTGGCAAAAAGGAAAAATTACAGAAAACATTAGTAAAAACACTCATAAAATCATACTAGACGAGGGTTCTGAATGGATAAGACACACTGATCAGATATGGCCACACAACCAAATAAATAACTCACTGTCACCTACACCAGCTAGACAAACAAATGAAAATTCTAAAAATACTGAAACTGTAGTTGAAAATCAAAATCCCGATCCGGCCGATCCCGTAATAGTAAATAAAACACCCAGACCAATTAGATCTAGAAAACCGCCTCAGCGATATTCTCCAAGTGATTATGCTTAGGGCAATAATTATTGCAATAATCAACTATTAATTATATCAGTTATCAAATTATATAATAAATACTCGTATAAAAAAAAAAAATATAAAAAAAAAAAAAAAAAAATACTAACATAGTAATTAAGCACTATACAAAATACTTTATATTTTTTTTTTTTAAAGGAAAGAGATGTTGCATATTCAGCATTTACATTATATACTAAACGTTTATATTAATAATAATAATCATAAGTATCATATTACGATCGGTGGGGATTGTCCATCGGTCATTAGCAAGTAGACAATTTTATATGTACGTCAGTTCGTTTTATACTTTTCATAATAAAAGACTATAATATATGTTTGTGTTATTATTCATATTGACAATACACAACACACAATATATTAAATAATGAAATATAAATATGAATGCACTGTTAATTAATATAATATATGCCTCAGTCGGCCAGTATAAATATTATTACAATAAAAAATGAATATAACTAACCAAATGTAATAATATAATATAAATGTGTGCTTGATTAGCACTGACTATAATAATGAGTATAATGCACAAAGTTATGACTTATGAATAATTGAATTATAATCTAGTGGGCCTCAGTCGGCCAATGTACAAATTAATACAATAAGTAGGCACTTGGCCTAGGATATAAAATGATATACACAAAACTACTCATCAGACACAATACAGGCAGTTACTTTAAGCGGTGGATTTCATCCCACGTGACCGTGCCGGGGACGTATGTATAATAATAATAATAATAATGACAACCGCACACGTACGACCGCTTTAAGGTAACCGCTGACGAGTAAATCACAGTCTACAGGAACAAACACCACAAAAAAGAAATAAAATGACCACCCTGCTAGGAACAGTATACTATAATAAGGCAAAATAATATGAATTTAGGAACAATACGTTACTCATTAAATTATACTGGAAAGTTTGATGAATCTTCCAAACTACTTCAGGCTTACGGCATGAAAAACGGCACATGTGCTTTTTAAGAATCATAATTGACGGACGACTTCAGGCCGGAGAAATGTAGAGTACAGAAAGAAAGAACATAGCTAGTGCGTCCAGACTTTTATAGACTTTCCTTTGGCTGCGGACAGTGTCATCAGGATACAATAAAGTAATACGTTTAGCACAATAATTGATGACACTGCCGCACAGCAGAGACACTATAAGAATATATGAAAGCAAAACTAAAGCTAGATCGAGTGGACAATACCATAATAAATAAGAATATACAAAAATTTGAAATTTGAACAAAAAACGGACTAATAGATAACAGAACTCAAGCTGATAGTGGGACGGCGTATGCGACAGTCATGCCACAAGATCACGCTGCACTTGGCGCGAACACTGGGTTTAATGTAGCGGGTTGAACTTGTTGGTAGTTGGGCCACTTGTTGTGGTGGTTGGGCCACTGGAGGTGGTGGAATGGCATCCTTGCCATAATAATAATTATTAACTATCGTAGACATTTGTATAGAATATAATTAATGGATGTAATGTAATAAATCTCAGCAATTTTTATATATTTCTAGCTACAAAATAATTTTAAAATGTTCGCGATTTTGACAAAAAATTTTAAAATTTTACTTTCAACACTTTAAAAAAATATTGAAATTGTTTTCTATGTTTTTGAATTGGGATATGATTAACAGGGTGATTAACTTATGAGGAATCTTTTACTACATTTTCATGGTTTTTTATCGACAATATTTAATGAAAAAAAAAACAAAAACTGATTAAATTATTTTTAAACAATATTTAGACTAATCGATGTGTCATAACCTCAAAAATATTATCCTCTATATATTTTATTGTAGTTCGTGATTACTAAAAACCACGATTTAAGATATACAGGTTACTCAACGAAACTTATTTTTTGGTGCGCTTAAAATTAACGATCTTGTCATAGCAAGAATAACAGTTAGCGCTATTGCATCATGGTGATTACTCTTTGTACTACAAAATATGTCATTATCAACAATATCAAATTATCAACAGACATTAGTAAATATATTAGATAAATTATTTAGTTATGAAGTATGAATAAGTAATAACGAATTAACGAATGACCAATGACCATAAAAACCATTTACTATTTATTATTTAACAAGAAACAAGCTTTGATAATTTCTTCTTTGTCCTATTTAATTTTTTGGTCTTTTGGTTTTCCATGTAAGTGTATTGTCTCATACGCATACAGATGTAGGAAGTGAATATTTCCACCATCATATCGGTCTTATGATGTCCACATGGAAATTTCAAATTTGTTGAGGCTAAAAGAAATTCATTGTATGTATTTTCAAATACATCAGGAGAACTGCAATGTTTCTGAAAACTAGTCTCTAGCACTTGTAAAATATTATACATATTTCCATTTGGGTGTGTAAGAAACCCTCTAGTTTTCATTTCAACAAGTTCAGATTTATTGGTATTTATTTCTGAATTATTATTTTTTAATCCACTGATACATAATGTGCACTTATTTTTTTTGCTCAATCGTTTAGCCAGGTATCTATAAATTATAATAAAATTAATATTTTTTATCATATTTATAATATTATATTTTCTATATTTACATAGGTAGGCAAGCATTGTTAAAAATGTATTTAAAAAGTACCTAATGATTTTTATAAGTCTTATCTTACCCTCCTAAATAATATACAACACATTCAAAAACAGTGCTCTTTGTATAATCATGTTCAAGAAAAATATCTTCAGGATCTTCATCACCTTCTTCTATTAAAATATCAATTTTTTGTTTCAACTTTTTAACTTTTTCTTTTCTTACTGATGTATCATTTATCAATTCTTTTAAATCAGTAATGTCTAATATTGATTTGTTTTCTAATAGTTGTATAAATACAATGTATATTATAATTTATTTATTGAAGACAATTTTATAACAATTATGTTAACATTAGTAAATTCATAAGAAATATTATACCTTCATCTACTTAACAATTTCCGCTTTTAGGAGGTTTTAACAATGAATATATATTTAACATCCTGTACAACTGTAAAAAGGTGGGCGTCGAAGGATGATCATTAGGCCCTGCAATTTGCCTTATAACACAAAAAAGAATTTCTATTATTGAAACCAAAAGTAAATATAATTATTAACTATATTATTATTAATCAAATTAAAAATATGGGTGCAATTTTATACCTCTAAATTATCCTGATTCATTTTAGATGTCAAAACGTATGAAAAATTGCATTCGTCTAACAAGTATAATGTAATATCAATATAAGATTGAATTGTTACTCTAGCCCTATAAAGCTGTAGTTATATACAACTGAAAAACAAACCATCGAAATACAACTTCGCTTAGCATCAGGATACACAAATTCTTCAGGAATACTTTTTTTTTTTTGTTAATAAACTATAGTTATGGTCATGAGTAACTACGTTGTTTGAAGTTGTATCAATTACCTAGTAAAAGTTTAAAAGAGATATAAAACTGTAAATTTTGAAAAAAAAAAAAAACAAATGAAAAAAAATGAAAAACACTCAAAACATGAAAAAGAGAAGAATACCGTCTGATGTGGCCATGTGGCCCATGTCATAGTACTCTTGGATAAACCTTTGATATTGGATGTTGATGTTAGGTTGTCACTCGCGTTTCTTTTCATTGGACAAAAACCGTTGAGTAGCCATTGCTCTAGACTGACCGAGTTTTCTGACATCATCACGAAATGGTAATCGCACAATGTATTTTCCATTTATATCACGTAATGTAGTTTTCTCGAAAAAGTCTTCACATTGTTGTTCCTCGATACTGTTTTTCCTTACTGCTGGCGTGAGCATGCCCTCTTCAGTTTGCCAAAACTGTGTAATTTGTTGATGCAGTAGGTCAATTGAATGGGCGAATGTAAGTTCCTACACGAGATAGCAGGTAAAAAAAATACACACGTTAGTTCCTAGACGGTGGAAAAAGGTACGTATGTAAGTTCCTACACGGTAAAAACCAGGTACCTATGTTAGTTCCTACATGGCGGAAAAAGATACGCATGTAAGTTCCTACACGGTAATATCCAGGTATGTATGTTAGTTCCTACAATGTGGAAAAAAGGTGTAAATATGTATATACGATGTATATACGAATAAATACATATATGATGATTATACAATATAATACAAATTGCATAATGCATTTTAATTTTTCATAATTGAATATAATATAATATAAAGAGTAAAAAATCGCATAACGCATCGTCACAAATAAATATAATATGATGAGTAAAAAATATAATGAAAATCGTATAATGCATTTTAACTGTTCATAATTGAATATAATATAATATAAAAAGTAAAAAATATAATAAAAATGAAAACTTATATTTTATGAGGTTTATTTCTATAACTTAATAATTTAACATAATCGTATTTATTTATTTTGCTTGTTCTATAATCTGAAATTTTTTCATTTATAAAGTCTTCTTTTTCGGAGTATTTTTTACGGATTTTTGGTTTTGGGTTATTAATTGTAGTTCTTATTTTTATATACATATTTACTTGAAAAAGTTTGGGAATTTCAATAATTTTAAAAATATTTGGATGTTGGTAATAAAAATTAGAGTTAAAATCTGAATGAAAACTTTCACAAGCGTTTGTCGTATGGACTCTATCAGAACATTGCCACCCAACTTTTTGGGAGGAAATATTGATTCATTTGATATATAATTGTCTACCAAATAATCACAAAATTCGGTTATAGCTGCATTTTCAGGTTTGTCTGCCATAAAATATTCTGTAAAACATTCTGCCACTTCATCTGGATTGAGAAAAGGAAGTCCAAAAATATGTACCAACCATTTTCCTACATCGTCATTTGCAGAATTAAATTGTGGTGCGTAACCTAAATTTTGAATTTTACGGTACCAAGCTTGGCCCAAATGAAAACGACATCCAAACACCTCTGTTTCCGGAAAAATTTCAAAAACTGCTTGATGCATTGCTATTTCAAAATCTAAAATAATTTTTTTAGGTATTACTCCAGCTATTTTTATTGTTTTCAATAATGAAATGTAAGTCTTTTTTTCTTTATTTGGCAATAAACAAAACATTAACGGAATGTACACTCCATTTTTAATGCCATGAATCGTGTATAGTTGCGTATAATATTTATCACTATAGTTAAAAGTACCATCCATATATAAAACATCTAATTCTTTTAACAAATCTATATTTGTTTTACATGAAAAAATAACTATTTCATTTAGTGCATCATTTTCATATAAAAATAACTCACCCCTATTTGTTTTTATGTCTAATAAACTTAATATTTCGTGAACTTCTTTTCTTGATGTTGGCAGTTTGGGGAAACAATGCATCCTTGCATTATGAATATTCCTTGCTATGAGTTTTAAGTCGGGTGCAATCAAATCTCCTTCGTTAGCATAATTTGATACTTCTTTTCGTATTATTTTTGACGGTTTTTCAACTAAAGAGTCTACAGCTTTTCTTTTGCAAGCATTGCTTATTTGTTGCCGATTTAAAGTGCTATCACTTGCATGGCGGTGATCAAATCACGATTTATCTGTATTAATTAATTGGGCATTTTGACCCAAAGTATAAACTTTTGCACTACACTTATTTAAAACACAACGCCACGTAATTTCATTTTTTTTTAGATGTATGATGCTTAAAAGATTTAAAATTATTCAAAACTAGTAGGTGTTTGCCTTTTTCACTCAACATGAATGATACATTCTCGCTCATTGTGAATTTGTATAACTGTATATGATTAGTATAAACGGATATGTACGGACACTCAGATGTTTCGAACAATACTAACAAAACTTTTAAGAGAAATAACTAGATGTACATTTTACTGTGTATTGTTATAAGACTTGTAACTAATTTTAAGATTATCAAATCAAAATCAAGAGGTCGTCACAAAAAACATGATTCATGGTCCATGTGGTGCACTTAACCCTAACTCACCATGCATGTCTGATGGTAAATGCACCAGGCGATACCCGAGAGCTTTGGTTAGTGAGACCATCACCGGAAATCTATCACTTTAAAAGTACGGAATATTGACGTCGAAGTTGATAATCGTTGGGTTGTACCGTATTCACCATTACTCTCAAAGACGTTCAAGGCACACATCAATGTTGAGTATTGCAATTCTGTGAAATCTATCAAGTACATTTGCAAATATGTCAACAAAGGGGGCGATATGGCAGTGTTTGGTGTGGAAAATAGAACTGGAACTATCGATGAAATCAATCAATATCAACTCGGCCGCTACATCAGTAGTAATGAAGCAATTTGGCGCATTTTATCATTTCAAATCCATGATCGACATCCAACAGTGGTTCATTTGGCAGTGCATCTTGAAAATGGCCAGCGTGTGTACTTCACGGCCGGCAATATACGTGCAAGAGCAATGTCCCCGCCTCCAACCACGTTAACTGCATTTTTTTCATTGTGCAACCAAGATACGTTTGCAAAGACGCTACTTTATTCTGAGGTGCCGACTTATTACAGATGGAATACTTCTGTGAAAAAGTTTCAACGTCGCATACAAGGCAAAGCAGTGGAGGGGCACTCAGGTTTATATATGACCGATGCGTTAGGCCGTTTATACACAGTTCATCCAAACAAAGGTGATTTTTTTAAAGGTGGTTTATATATTTTTATAGAAAAGTATTTACATTTTTTGAAATATATCTTTTAGATAGTTCGAAGTCATTATAAAAATATTTTTTGAAAACGTACACAATATCTACTATTTTTAACATGAAATATCTTAAAGTTTTTACTTTTATGGTAGCATAAATATTTGTTTCATAATCTGAAGCAGAATATATGTCTAACCACTTAAATATATTATATTTTTAATCTAATTTTGTAAGAGTTATTAATAGGTAAGTTATAATACTTATAAGTATTTAAAAATTAGATGATCGGTTATAGTAGACCAACCCTTACGGGGTATATTGCTACTTCACTCAATTAAACATTTCACCTAAGCTTATAGCTTGTTACAATAATTAAAGAACCATTAAGATTCTGCATTCGAATTAATATATGTTTCATTGAAAATACGTTAGTGACTTTCGATAAAATTGGTGGTCATCTTCAATAATAAAACTATACTATGGAATTTGGGTATTACTGAAAAGTCAGTCGCCGACGAAATGTTTACAATTTTGAGAAAGATCTCTTTGCCGAAGCAACTGTTGCGGGTAACGTTAAAAAAATAAGACATGCACTTAATACATCACTGTATGTAGTGCTAAAATCATTTTCTAAAATAAATATGGCCAGATCTTTTATATATTTTATTCCTGAAATCTTTGCAAACAATTCTTTTATTTACACTAATTATGTACGGTGACATTATAATATTAATATATCCTGAAAATTTAAGCCAGATCCATCAAGTGGTTTTGGCTCTGCGTTGATTTCTTGAGGGACACTTTCCTTTATGTATATAGAATTGTTATTGTTAATGATCTTGTTATTATTAATATTTGTTTCCATGGTAACACTAGGCTTTTAATCATTATTACTAACGCTTGATTTCCATGTTTTAGTGGACTGATTTTCAAAAATATTTGAACCATAATCTTCAAAACCAGTAAATATGTCATTCTGTGAATTGTATGATAGTAATTTTTTTAATGACATTTCATCCATAATTATTGAAACTAATCTTTCTTTTATTGGAGCTGTTTTAAATTTTAAACTTAAGATATTCAGAATGTTTTCATTTATACCACATGATACATCTAAGCCCTGCAACCATCTCCTCAATGATCTAACAGCAGTGTCTATGGACTTGTAAGTTTTCAAATCGCCTGGAATTTTGTTTTGAATTCTGAAATTGATAGCATTCACATCGATGTTTTTGGCTGCCAATATGGCCCGGGCACCGAGCCACTGAAGATTTCTGTAATTTTGGGGCAGATTCGGGAAGACCTTTGCAATTAACTCATCCGCGGTAGCCGCGATCTTACAGAAATCGGCCGGCAATGCGATGCATTGTGTTGATTGATCGATGGCCATTTTTCCATTACCCATATCCAACAATTGTTTTGCGAACAAATCTGATGATGCCTCATTTTGTAGTTGTACCCGCATATTAGTCTTCAAGCTCAATTTATGCACGTGCTGCCGTAAACCAGAAGATTTGAGACATGCATTGAGCTCATCTGCTGGTGTTGAACGTGGTATTACCGGTAGAGTTTGCCGAAAATCACCGGACAGCAAAATGAGTGCACCACCGAATAATAGCTCAGGTCTTCCTCTTAAATCTCTTAGCGATCAAGGGCTTCTAATGATTTTTTGTGCGCCATTGTACATTCGTCCCACACAATGATCGTACATGATCGGAGGATTTTCCCGATTCCTGAATTTTTAGTGATATTGCACGTTGGTCTCTCCGTGAATTGTATGTTCAACGGCAATTTCAGTGTTGAATGCGCGGTTCGCCCACCCTCCAGAAGAGTTGCTGCAATTCCTGAAGATGCCATTGCCAGTGCAGTATCTTTTTGGGAGCGTATCGCTGCCAAAATTATTGAGATTAGGAAAGTCTTGCCCGTGCCTCCGGGCGCATCCAGGAAATACAATCCTCCGCTATTACTTGTGATTGCCTGCATAATTCTGTCGTACGCTATACGTTGTTCTGTAACCAACTTTGGGAGATTCTGTTGAACAAATCTACCCAATTCGGCGTCGTCAAACTGTGGCTCTCGTTGCAAATCTCGATCAAAACGGCTGTTGATTGCTCGATTCGGCGAAGGCAGTCCCAGTTGAACCAGTGTTTTGTTAACGATTTCCCAACACATGTCCTCAATCTCAACTAATGCCTCGTTATACACGATGGGTGAAAGTTGAACGTCCGGAACTTGATTCGAAGTACGCAATCGATGTAAAAAGTCTTCGCTCATGTAGTCTCTGTATTTTTCCCAAAGGTCTTTCGGATTTGATGGGAAGCACGTTGTCAAGATTATCGCAAATAGAGTGCGTATTTGCTGTGGTCGAGCAATATTCGATGCATCAGCGAGTGAAATATCCCAATGGGCATCGTTTTCAAGAAGACTTAACTCTTGGCAAGCTGCATGATACGTGGCACAAACCTGACCGTCCACTGTTCTCAATTCTTCGAAGGATGTCGGTCCACGTACATTGATTAACAGTAACCGCAAGTAAAAGCATTCCAAATTGTTTGGATGAACTGTGTATAAACGGCCTAACGCATCGGTCATATATAAACCTGAGTGCCCCTCCACTGCTTTGCCTTGTATGCGACGTTGAAACTTTTTCACAGAAGTATTCCATCTGTAATAAGTCGGCACCTCAGAATAAAGTAGCGTCTTTGCAAACGTATCTTGGTTGCACAATGAAAAAAATGCAGTTAACGTGGTTGGAGGCGGGGACATTGCTCTTGCACGTATATTGCCGGCCGTGAAGTACACACGCTGGCCATTTTCAAGATGCACTGCCAAATGAACCACTGTTGGATGTCGATCATGGATTTGAAATGATAAAATGCGCCAAATTGCTTCATTACTACTGATGTAGCGGCCGAGTTGATATTGATTGATTTCATCGATAGTTCCAGTTCTATTTTCCACACCAAACACTGCCATATCGCCCCCTTTGTTGACATATTTGCAAATGTACTTGATAGATTTCACAGAATTGCAATACTCAACATTGATGTGTGCCTTGAACGTCTTTGAGAGTAATGGTGAATACGGTACAACCCAACGATTATCAACTTCGACGTCAATATTCCGTACTTTTAAAGTGATAGATTTCCGGTGATGGTCTCACTAACCAAAGCTCTCGGGTATCGCCTGGTGCATTTACCATCAGACATGCATGGTGAGTTAGGGTTAAGTGCACCACATGGACCATGAATCATGTTTTTTGTGACGACCTCTAATAAAACTGGATCTCTGTCGACATCGGGTAATTCTGCTGAAATAAGCTGGTCAATTATATCTGGTGTGAATTTTGTGATCATCCAGATTAAAATGTGTGCATGTGGCAATCCTCGTTTTTGCCATTCGATGGAATACATCCAACAGCGTGTCTCTCCAAAAACCTGATGCTTAACAATGAAATCCGTAAAAGATTGTTTGAACACTCGTGCGGTAATATCATGACGATCCGAAGGAGATTGACCAGGCAACAGTAGTATTTTTATTTCGTCCCATGTAGGATTACATGTGAATGTAATGAACAGATCCGGACGGCCATAAGCGCGAACATATGTCATGGCGTCTTGCGCGTATTCATGCATGTGCCTTGGGCTCCCCGTGAATGTAGCCGGAAGAATGACCATTTTCCCCAAATCATTTGGATTCACATTGCCATCATTAGCAATGGCATCACGTAAATGAATGTATTCTTCCGAACGCAGAGTGGTTTGATTCAACCGAATGTAGAGTAAACGCTCGGTTTCGATTTTGGCATACATATCGACAATATATTGAAGAAACAACTGTCTACATTTCAAGATATGATTTTCAGCGCCTTCACGAATCATCAAGCGATACGAATAGTACTTCATGGCACTGACCTTCTTATTCGTTTCCTCACCTGTTTGCGGATTTCTCAATTTAATGTTGAAATGATACCCGTCTTCACCTTGCCAAAATAAAATCGGATATTGCAATCCGTCGTATGAGCGATGAGTTTCAGCGACCCTTTGCACGTTTCCATCCCTGCGATGTAGAATTATATCACGTGAGTTGAATTCTTCTCCAACCATAATGATCGCCACCTCATCAATTGTAGGTGCATTGTATTGTCGCTCGTGTTGACCGAGGGGTGTTTTGTCTGCTCGTATTACAACCCTGTAATCATCAGCTGGCATTTGTTGAAGGGCAATTCTAAACAATCGGATCAATTCGTTGTGTTGATCGTATAGAGATTGTAATGCAGCGACAATTTCTCGTCTCGTGCCCGCATTGTGGGTACAACGTTGGTCGATTTGGTCATCGGTGTTCCCCATGAAATATATTTGTAGATATTTAGGTTCCATATCTGGCAGGGGTAATAATGATCCAGCTCGATGATAGATTTGACCTTGCACCTTGAATGTTGGCATGTAATTATCCCTCACGACATTCGTTGCCCCAAATGAAGTCATTTGGAAACACGAATTGTAACGACGGATATTTGTTAAAAAATGTTTCGAAATGCTCGTATCGCCTGCCACCAACGTTGATAATGGTTCGGGTGGTGCATGCAAGGCTGGCAAATTTACCTTACCCCGAGCACAGCACATTCCTGGTGCTTCATTCTTAAACTTAAATGCTCTACAATAAATGCAGAGTACATCCATTATTCCGATGGCCACGCTTGAGTGTGTGCTGTAATTAATATCGGCATCATAGTGTAGTGCACAAAGGTTCAATTCGGTGGTTCGTCTGGATCGAGAACCCATTACTCGCATGGTCCCCAATCTTGCATCTCGGTGCTCATCTGTCTCGGATGAGCGGGCCCGGGACTGCCGTTCTCGGTTGGTCCTCAATCTGGCTTCTCTTTGCTCGTCAGTCTCCAATGAGCGGGCCCGGGACTGCCGTTCTCGGTTGGTCCTCAATCTGGCTTCTCTTTGCCCGTCTGTTTCCGCGGCTCGTGTTTCCCGCTTCTTGAGTGCTTGAACTGCGGGACTATTTATCGATCGTTTGTTGTTGGGCATAAAAAATTAACTTTAATAGTTATTTCTTATAATAGTTGCAATTGAATTCAGTTATATTGAAATAAATAATAATAATTATTATGAAATCTTGGTAACCTTAGTAACCATGGCAACCTTGGTAACCATGGTAATATGGACACACACACACACATACATTCATTTTATATATATAGATAGAAGATAGAAGATAGATAATCATCATATATTTAGATACTTACATAGGTACCTGGTTTTACCGTGTAGGAACTTACTCTCCCTAATTGAATGACATGCTATTGTCCTGGGTTGAATTCAGTAGCATTCTCTTGCAATTATCCAACCAAGACTTGTTGATTGTGCAACTAGACCATTTTGTAGCTCAATCGTTGATTGATAATATATTATAAAACACATTTGCTCCAATTAGTAGGTCAATTGGACCAGGTTTATCATAAAATTGGTATCAACGGTAACATCCCACCACTTTTCGGTATAGGTATGACACGAGGTATCCTAGCTTTCGTGCCGTTTTTACGGAATATTTTTTTAGCTGCAGCAAAACATTTTTTTGTTAATTTCACCAGGTTTTTCTCTTTAATATTTGTTTTAATACATTACACGAATCTGAACGGATAGTCAACATAATGAAAGTTAACTGTATAAAAATAGATTGCAATCTAATTTCTGGTTCATTCAGTAATGGGATACCAAGCCAGACAATACACGAGTTCTTCCCTTCTTCACCACCTGGTCATAAAATTATCGAAGTTCTGAAACATTTAGTTTTCTATCGGCTCAATTCTTCGTCTATAAGTAAAGTAAATATAGTACTAAGAGATCAAAATAATAATTTAATCAATTTAAGAGGGGAGCCAATCACAGTTCGTGTACAAATTAAACACAAAGATGTCTATTAAGTTTAATAGCTATATAAAAAGAAATGCTATCAAAAGTCCTCACAGTTCTATTAACAAGATTAATACATCTAGACGTTCACCGTCCAAACTAACCAAACAAAATCTACCATTTCTACGGTCTTTAAAAGTTCTATAATCATGGATGATATGTATTTGGACGTAGCCGGCGGATATGACGATGAATGTAAAATAACACAAATGCAGTACTACTCTTTCCTACCTTACTCTTCAACAGCCTTATCCAACAACGACAAAATTAGAATATCTATTCAAAATATGGACGCATATACTTTGCCTTGCGAGAGCTATCTTTATATTGAAGGCAAATTAAATATACCGACAGATATTGCAGCATATGCGAATGAGATAAATTTTACAAATACTGGCTTAGCGTTTTTGCTTTCCGAAATCCGATATGAAATTAACGGTGTGGAAATACAAAAATTAAAATCTCCTGGAATATCATCGAATCTTAAAGGTTTCTGCTCGCACACTCCTAATGAATTGAACAATCTACAGAATGCTGCTTGGGATGTAGATATGGATGCCAGTGAAAATAAACATTTCATGTTGAATAACAAATGTACTGGTTGTATCCCACTCAAACACTTGTTTGGATTTTGCGAAGATTATAAAAAAATACTCCTCAACTGCAACCAACAAATAATTTTAAACAGATCATCTACAGACTTTGATGCATTGTGCGTTTAGGGGACCATTGCAAATGAAAGTAAAGAAAAACTTAAAAAAGTAGCGATTGAACTGTGTAAAATTATTTGGAAGATGCCCGTTATCAGGGTGAGTGACAAAGAAAAAATTAAACTGTTAAAAGTATTAGACTCTCGTAAACCGCTTGCATGTGCGTTCAGAAATTGGGACTTGTGTGAATACCGAGTTCTCCCACAGAACACTTCTCATTCATGGACTGTTAAATCAAGCAGTTTGCTCGAGAAACCTAGATTTGCATTAATTGGATTTCAAACAGATCGAAAAAATAAATTATTTAATCCATCGGGAGGGTGCGTTACTATTGCGTATGATACAATTGCGTATGGACCTTTTTCATTATTACGATTGCGTACATTCTACCTACCAATACTTAGTGCAACGTTGCCGTTGTTCAAAATCGTGAAAATTTGTAATACAACTTATTTTAGGAAAGGCCATTAGGTACTTTTTGGTAATCTATAAAATACTATGAGATAAGATTAAATATCGATTATTATATAGGATTTCCTGGCTCGTGTTACAATTTAGCATCGTTGTATTAGTATACGACCAACTTGTCATTCGATATTCACTGGATTTAGTTTTAGTATTAGTAATAGTGCGGTAACTATGGAGAGTTCTTTAAAAATTATAATGTCAGAACGTGGCAAAGAGTTAGCTGTGGTTTCTTCGCATAAATATCGTTTTATAAGAAAACGTAAAGACGAATTGTTAAAATGGATATGTTATAACAAAAGTTGTTATGCCAGTATTTTAACTGATGTCAAAAAAACTCATGTTATTGTGGTAATCGGTGAGCACAAACATGAAGCAATAACACCTCAAAATATTGACCGCCAAGTTGTCAGAGAAAATTGCAAACGAAAAGCCAGTGATTCAATTTCAACTCGACCAAGCAAAATTATACGAAAAGAATTACTGACAAATTTAAGTACAGATATTGTACATAAGGATATTTCTTCTGTCCGAAAAGCCATGTATATGGCAAGACGGAAAAACTTTCCTATATATCCAAAATCTTTTGATGAAGATATAGATAAAATTTGGGAAATGCAAAACGATGATATTTTTAAATTTAATAATAAAAAATTTATCCATATTCCGATGAATAAATCGTTTATATGTATCACGATTGAAGATAATTTAAATTTTATGAGCTCTTGCACAGAATATTTTTCAGATGGCACATTTAAATTCGCACCTAATTTTTTTATGCAAATGTATAAAAGTCCATTGTTTTAAAAATGGCTTTTATTTACCAATTATTTTTATTTTTTTGAAAGATAAATTTAAGCAAACATATATCGAAATGTGGAAATTTATTAAAGAACTATATTTGAAACACACATCTAAAACACTTAATCTATGCAAATTACACATCGACTTTGAATTAGGAGCACACGAAGCAGTGAAAGAAGTTTTTCCGAATGTACAACTTATTGGATGTCGTTTCCATTTAAGTCAATCTTGGTGGCGCTATGTAAGTATTTAATAAATAACTAACTCACATCGGTTAAATAAAATACTTTCATGGTAACAATTTTTATATAGATAAATGCAAATAAAAAATTGAGGACAGCATACTTGGATGATAAGAGTTTATTAGGAAAATGGTTAAAAATGTTTTTTGGTCTACCATTTCTGCCTTATCAAATAGTCGAAGACGGTTTTGTTGAACTAGTAGGGGATTGTCCAGATGAAGATGGGCTAGAATTTTCAGACTATGTATTAAATAATTATATACAACCAAATTGTATATTTCCAACTAATATATGGGCTGAAGAACCTTCAACAAATAAAAGGTATCATATTTTTATAAATTGTATTAAACATAAAGTGTCATAGAATATTTAGATTATTATTAATTCCGTAATTGTTACGTCACTTTAATGTCAGAACAACAAATGGTCCAGAGAGTTTCCACAGAACTTTTAACGCTCAATTTTATAATGCACATCCACCAATATACTTTGTGCTTGAGGCATTGAGAGAAATGTAGGCTGAAACCAATATAAAAATATCCACTATACAAAAAAATATATCCAAACCTATTCCATCTAAAGATATGCAAAAAATTAACCATGCAATAAAACTATACTATATATAATTAAATTAGATGGTAATGTATTAAATTTTTTATCAGGGACTGGTTATCGACACCAAGGTTTTAATTTATAACTTATAATGTATATTTTTATTGTATTTTATATACCTAAATATTTTATATTGTTTTTAATTGACTATTATAATATAATAATGATTTTTTTAAATTATATTATTATTTAATTTAATTTAATTTGATAGTACCTACATGTTGGCAACGTTGCACTCATTTTCGTACGCAATCGTAATGTTTTTAAGGTCTAGGTAGAGAAATCGTACGCAATCGTAAAAACGTACGCAATCGTTTTACTAAAAGGGACAATTGTACGCAATCGTATATCACCGCATCGGGACGGTCCGATCACTGCTACCTGAAAAACCTGAAAGTGCACCTCAACTCTGAAGTATATCCATATGAAGATTTCCGTGCAGATTTCACAAACAACGTTACGGCTATATTGTACAAAGCGTATGCAGAATTCCAAAAATCATACTACGAGAGAGAATATAGCGAGTCTCTACTTGCAAAAAACATTTTCCAGCAATTTGTTCCAATCAAAGTCGTGGATTTATCACGACAGAACGACAACGTGAAATCGTCGACTGTAGACTTACGCATTGAGTTTGAAACAGACAAACCTATTCCAGTAAGGACTGCAGCATATTGCCTCATCTTACACGATCAAATTATAACTTATAATCCATTTAATGGTGATGTAAGGAAATTGTAAATAATTTTGTAAATAAAAATACTTTTTTTTTTTAAATATCACGTTGTTTTCTTTATTATTATTATTGAAAATAATACGAAAATTATATAATTTCTTACTACAATAAAATATTACATAATCTACGTTTTATATATATGAAAAATTAGTAACTTAGTCTACGTTTTGCCCTTTCACGTTCTGCAAATGCCCTCGTCCGCTGTCTCTTGACTTGAACTAAAAAAAAGAGATTTCTTTAGTATAAAATAATATGTAAAAATATATATTTGTATTACCTCAGTTTCGGACAATGAAGATAACCAGCCCCTAGCCAATTGTTTGCATGCTTTGAGCTTTAAATCTGCTATTAAACATGTACCGGCGATCGGAATACTCTGTTTCAATTTCTTAACCTCGATATGATCCAAATAATCTTCAACATCACTAATGTTTGTATCTTTGGCTAATGGCATTTCCTTTCCGAGAAATATTGAAATCTTACATGCCTGATGTAGTGCGAAGGACCGTGTGAAGATATTTTTCATCTGATAACTTCTTCCATGCTATCACTTAACTCCAAGATCCTTGTAACATTCTCCCTAGTCAGATCCACCTTCTGGTCTTGCTGTAGACATTTTATTGACAGAATGTTGTCACCGTTGCATTCTTCTATTGGTATCAATTTAAACTCCTCCAACAGTAAATGGGAAGGTTGTAAAAAGTTTAAGTTGTTAAGTAATACATTCAGCGATTTATATAAGGCCACACTTATTTTCACACATTGTTAGTTGCTCGTAATACACACAACACAATTAAACAAGAAATCCGGATCCAGACCAATATTTATAAAAATATTATCATCCACGAAAAAAGTTGAACAATCGATAAGTTTACTAACTATTATGACGGATTAAACGCACAAATTGCTACTATTTGAAGAGCGGGTTACGAATTGAAGAACGGGTTGCGACCGACTTGTCCTTTACCCGTGTCAAGCGTTTTATGCTGTGCCACCGTGGGGCTCGTTAAGGGTGGGGGTAATATAGTTATTACGTAGTGTTGTAACGGCGGCGGCAGCGGTGGCGGTGGCGGGATCAGGATCAGGTGGCGGGTGACCATGGCTGGGCGTTGAGTAGCGGAGGTGGCATTGGCTGAGCGGTGAAGTGGGGAGTAGTGGTGTGGTGGCGGGCTACCTATGGCAGAACGGGGTGTTGGAGAGGTGGTGGTGGTGGTGGTGGACTAGGACTAGGTGGTAGACTAGGACTAGGTGGCGGACTAGGACTAGGTGGCGGACCATGACTAGGTGTTAGAACTGTTTATTCTATCCTACTTATTGTGTATGTTTGATTCAAAACGGGTTCTTTCAATCCGCGTTGTCGCTTCATCTTGTTGGATACACTATAGTACTAACCAAAATGATGGATTACTTGTTCATACAAGTTTATTAAAATAGCTATTCCACCCTTCATTGTTTGTTCTGTTGCCATTATTTAAAGTGATTTCGTGTACATTCCAGAAGTTTGGAGAAAATATTGGGCTCCCAGACTTCCCACTAACATAAGTTTCGTCAAAATATTTTAGTAACGGTAAAAATTCTACTGGTGTCGTTGTATATAAATAAATCATTCCATCTATTACTTCACTAAGGGGTAAAAACGCTTAAGTGTTAATCATACCGTAACTTATTCTAAAATCTATGTTATTTCTGTATAAGGAACATATACCTAATTGTTGAGCTTTTCGCCATGTAGATTGGCATAAATGAAAAATACACCCTTTGACTTGCACGCTATCACCAAACACGTCATTTGTTGCACTCATAGCAGCGATTTCGAAATCCATAATTACATATTTTGGTTTTGGATGTTGAGAAACTTGAATGCATTTAATGATAACTTGTTGTAAAACAGTCGTATACGATTTTTTTGACTTATTTGATAAAAACGCGTACACACAAGTAGATACTTTACTTTCATACTCTCCTCGTATTACGTAAAGTTGTTGAAACATATTAGATGAACACTTGAATGTACCATCCATAAACCATGATTCAGATTTTGCTAAAATATTTATGGCAAAGTCAGAAGCAAATATCAAAATTCTTGAATCAGGTTGCTCACTGTCAAATATCATGAATGACCGAGGTTCAGCCCCCATTGTAGTTTTCCATTCCTCAGGGATATTGAAATCAGAATTTATTAGTTCTTTAAGTAAATATCTATGGCGGTAATTTCGAATATTTCGTTTTAACGAAGAAAAATTTCCGACTGCTACAGCTGTATCCTCTTTACAAATACAATCATTAAATTACAACGATATTCAATACATTTTTAAATAATAAATTATAAAATAATTATTGTCTAACTTGGAATGTTGTGCATGATAATTGACAATATTTGACTTGGGGTTTCTCGTGTTCCTACAGATTTTTCCTTTATACTATTTTTAACAACAATTATCTCCTCTATTTAGTTTTTAACTGTGCACTTATGTGAAATTTCATTTGAATAATGTACGTACTGGAATTTCAGTTAGTTCCATAAATACATAAATAAAAATATACTATAATGTAATAATATTATAACTTACCGGTTTGATCAAATTAGTTGTAACTTTTCCCGGGCATTTCAAATTTGTGTTTTGTGTGCATTTCCACCTGATAGAATTATTATTCTTCCTCAAAACCACATAAGAATATTTCTTATATGCTATTAACTCTGAGCCTCTTTGACTTTCATAATTGTCCATATTAGGTATAATTTTTATTGAAGTAATAACACACTCAATCCACTATTGCGAATGATATTATACTGATGAGAATTCATCATTTATTGATTAATAGATATTTATCGTATCTTATCGTTATCGCATTATTTTCACTCGCAGTCACTCGTGAGTCGTGTTTTCCCATCGATCGTCGGTAAAATAAAATTAAAAATAATCGTTGATATTTTATTCTTTTTTTTTCATAAAAGTTCGGGAAACCTTTACTATTGTGAACCGTACCAGTATTCCGCGTTTATACAGACCGTACCAGTTTTCCGTTTACCGCGGCGTGATCGCCCCCTTTAACTCACGATAATATGAGAGTAAGTATAATTGATTCAAATATACTTACTCCTATTTTAAAATAATACCTTGTAATGTTATAGATATAAATAACTAGAGGCAGGTTTTTTGCCGTTATATGGCATAGGCATTTATTACAATTTTCAACATATTTTAAAATACGCATACGCTGTAAAAAATAAGTGTTATAATAAATTTTCCGCCCTAGGTAGTGCCTCCCTACAATGCCTTATGGTAAATCCGTCTCTGATTATATTTTACATTACATAAGTAAATATAATAATAATTATGGTGTATTATTCATTGATGTTTGTGATAGATTTTGGATCATTCTAATAATTCAAATGAAAATAATGACAAAAACATTGATTGGTCTGATAGCAGGTAATTTGTAATTTATTGTTCTATTATTATTATTAATTTTTAATTTTCTATTATTTTTTAAAAGAAATACAAACGATGACACAGTGACTCATACTATAAATAATAACATATTTCAACCCACATACAGATTAGTAGTATCAGACAGACATAAAATATCATTAAAATATTATTTTTTATTTTTTTTTGTGTCTGTTATCACGTTTTGGGGCAGTAAAAGTGCTCAGATTTTTTCGACCAGCAACTTTTCTAATGGGAAAATGAATCTAGTTGGTACTTTGGGGGGGTCAAAATTAAAAAATTTCGAAAAGTTTTTAAACGCGGCGGGAAAAACAAACAAAAAATTGACAAAAATACGGGAATTTTTACGCAACGCAAAAATCAAGTTTTATTTTTGGTGTAAAACAAAAAACAATAATCGTAGATACATGAAATTTTCACAAAATGTTTATATTTGCAATCTCAATAAACTATCAAATTTTCAAAAAATCCACTTACCCGCTTTTTTTTAGAGTCATAAATTCTGATGACACTATGGAAGATCTGGCTTTACCTTTGGCGAAGGAAAATAGTAACGACGAAGACAAAGCAGATGAAATTAATCTTGAAGGAAGGCGGATTGTGGACATAAATCACATATTTAAATCTATAAAATCAATTAATCATTCTCCATTTGATTGTACTTTCAATAATTTAACTTTTAGTCATGAAGTTAGAAATGGCTTTATAAGTTCATTTTATTTTACCTGCAATTTTTGTCACCAAAAAGAAGTTATACATTCTGAAGCACCATGTACTAAATTTAACACTAATATTGCAATGGTGACAGCTGCTGTAAATATAGGACAAGGGTAAGGTTAAATCGTCTTTTTTTACATCAGTGGCCTTATTTTTAAATGAAGAATTTTATATTATATTTTTATATTCCAATTTTTTACGTTAACTATGCCACTTTATAACATACATTTTCAATTAATTCTGGTATAATTATAATTTATTATAATTTAATGTTTAATTTTAGGCATGCACAACTTGAAGAATTAGGAGCTATAACTAACATGCCTGTTATGTCAAATAATAAATATCAGTTACTTCATAACGGTATTTCCAAATATATGAACGAATTATCATGGGAAGACATGGAATTAGCTGGCAAAGAAGAAGCGAAAATTGCTATTGAAAATAATGATGTCGATGCTGAAGGTAGACCAATGATTGCTGTGATTGCAGATGGCGCTTGGTCTAAACGATCATACAAAACCAAGTACAATGCTCTTTCTGGAGTTGTAAGTGTCAATTGATTAGACTCAATAATAATTTTATATTTTGTAGAATATAAATATATTAGTTAATTTAATTTTTAGGCCTGTATTGTTTGAGCTAAAACACGAAAAATTCTGTTTATTGGCGTAAGGAATAAGTACTGCTGCGTATGTCAAAGAGCTTATAAAAACAACACAGAACCTAAAGAACACATGTGTTTTAAAAATTGGAACTTTCCATCCACTGCTATGGAAGCAGATATCATTGTCGATGGTTTCAAAAGAAGTCTTGATATGCATAATTTGATATATTCACGTCTCATAGGTAATATAAAGATTTTACCCGTCTACGTTGAATTGATAGATCTAGAGTACTTCGACCACTAACGGGATTCTGTAAACCTAATAGAGTGCTTGATAGTACTTGGTAGTGGATCTACTAATTGACCACTACTGATACTACTACTTTTGTTTGGTGTTGATTGTCCAGCTCTACTGTCGTTGGACTCAAACGACTTATCTGGTACAAAAGTTAAGTCCTTATTATCGTCTTTTGTATACGAACTATCGTCACTCATTAATCATAAAAAAAAATAAAAATAAAAAAATGGGTGTTTCTAACTATAAAAATTAAACTTACATTAACATTACATATAACATTGTCGAAGTTGGTAGTCCGGAATGCTCCTTAATTGATTTGACTGGAAATGCCCTGAAGTTGAAAATAGAATGCTCTGAAGTCTGAATAGAATGCTCTAAAGTTTGAATTGAATGCTCTGAAGTTTGAATAGAATGCTCTGAAGTTTGAATAGAATGATGTGTCTTGAATCGTTCAATAATAATTTAAACTTAAAACTGCTTAATTAAAAATCCTGTGTTTGCTACAATGGTTCGTTTTTCCGTTGCCACCAATGTTACAAGTCGGTCGACCGTAGCCTCGTACTCGTAGAGTTTTGAACTCAAGTATATATTTAAAATAACAAACACGAACTAAATAAGTTATCAGTTAGTTTTATTAATTGAATAGGTATAGACACTGGGTGCTGTCCATTTCCAACTCCCCTTCATATCATCTTATCGTACCTTATATCTAAATTTAAGTAGGACAATCCCTCCTATATAATTAGTGCATACTTGCAGATTTGGGATTGTACTTTATTTAAACTAAACTATAATAACATCTTTATTTCTTAATACTAATTGTTTTACAAACATCATTGTTTAATCCTACACTATATTATATCCGGTACCTATACTAGTTATTTATAGTTAGGTATTCATAACAGAATTATTGAGGCTTTAAAGTTTGACTTAACAGCGATAAGAACGCCACCCCCTCGAGAGCCTGTATTAGTATTGTGGTTTCTGTCCAATCTAAATAGCTGGAAGTCATTCAGACCGAGCTCAGAGTCGAGGATATCAGGGAATAGCCACGTCTCAGTAAGTACAATGATATCATATGTATCGAAGGTATTTAGGTTGAGTCTAAGATCATTTAGTTTTGTCCTTAGGCCACGTACATTTTGATAAAATATGGAAAGGTTGGTTAGTTTTAGCACACATGTGCTAATACAGTATTTTGGGTATCTTTAAAGGTATTTACGAAGTTGAAAAATTCTAGTATCGTCTGTACACATGAAGAACAAATGGGACAATGTGTATTACAGTTGGATAGATGGGTGTGTTGGTAGTTGGAGTTTATGAAAAAGTTGGTGGGTGGAGGAAGACGGAGCGATCCTAGTTTTTTGAAGCCGAGGATCTGTTGAAACCTGGACGACTGTTGATGATGCGTGGCATGCCATTGAAGTACTTGATTATGTTGTCCAATTCTCCCTTTTCTTTTCTTTCTTTTAGTTCAGCATATGCTTGGCGGACTAGTTTGCGTTCTATAAATGTACGGTCACGCGAAATTGAGATTAAAATTGAAGGGCTGGATTTTTTTATAGTGTTGAGGGTCGAAATTATATGGATGGCTTGGTCTTTAGCTTTAAGAATTACTTTAAGCGGTCTAATAATATTTTGTTGCACTCTACCAAGTCTAATAAGCTTAAAATCTGAAGGCATAGAGATAGAGAGGGGGTTCAGTATGTCCGTTAAACTCTTGGAGTCTGAGGCAATTCTGTCTGTAGGTATAGCTGAGGATGACTCTGGAAGATTATGGACTATAAAGTTAAATGTGCATTTCTCACATTCATTGAGCTCCAGTATCACATCAGGTAAAAGAGATGTTGAGGTCGTGTTAAGCTCATTAGATTTTGACTCCAGATACTCTACTCTATTTTTGAGGGTTGATAAATCTTTCCGGAGGGAGGTATTTTCAGCTTGTTGTTGGTTTAGATTATTAGATAGGGTAGTGAAGTCCTTCTTGAGTTCAGCGAATTGTGAAGTTTGTGATTTGGAAATTTTAGAGATTGATGACAGTATTTCGGATTGGGATTTTTTTAAATCATTGATAGCTTTCAAAATGTCATTCATAGTTAAATTTTGGCGGTTTGTTGGCGTGACGGTAGAAGTAGAAGACGAGGATGTGGTACTAGAAGATCTAGTTTTAACAGGTGATGTGCTCATATTGAAAGCGAATCTCAGTCAGACAGACTGAAGGTACTCCTTAAAGTGATAGTGATAACGCACAAGACACACAAGTGAAAGAAGTAGCACAGTAAGGCCGTATAATAAACTTCCTACACGATCGTTAAGGTCTCCGAAGTAATTTTGTGGCCGACTGAGAGAACAGCTGATAAATTGTTGAACTGATATTAAATTGATAACAAGTGAACTCACCGGACAGAGCAGAATGGAAGTTGAAGTTTTTGATCTCGAAAACGGGTCTAATTAAGTTATGTTAACTGATGCAATTAAGACATATTATAAACTAAATCAAAAAACACATGAAGAAGTTAATCCAGGTAACATGCAATTCGGCAAAGAAGACTAAATTATTAAAAGTATGAAGAGCAAATAAGCGTTAACTGTTATCACTATATATTTATTTTATAATGACAATTTGGCTTCAGATTTTCCGTTAAACTTATAACAACTGCACCACCTACTCCAAAAGTTTTTTTTAAATCATCGTCGACTTCGATCATATTTCCTTGGTATAAAATTAAATTATACACTAAGCCACTTTGGCCGCATAATAGATATGTTTTTATTCCCCAAGGATTTGGTTTACCTCGAATATATTGCCTTACTGATAAATGTCCATTGAATGGAATCATCTGTTCATCAACCGATAAGTTTCTTTCCATTGGAATTTCTAAACATCTTTTTTTAATTATTTCAAAAAGTGGACGAATTTTAAAAAATTTACCATTGTTGTTTTTCGGAATCTCCATATTGTCTACAACGTGAAAATGTGTACGAAGACTAAAAAATCGGTTTCTGGGCATAGTTTCGGCAACTAAATTTATATAGGTATCTTTTTCCCAATACATGCGTACTCTAGGCATCTTTAAAGCACCCATAACCATATGTATTGCAATAAAGTCTCTAATTTCAGACGAAGTAGTAGGTTTGAATCGTGTTGAATTTTGTTGAGTTGCGTATAAATTAGTAAAATAGGCCATTTTATCAAATTCTTTATCATCAAAGTATTTTGAAAAGTAATATATAGGATCATACAAATAGGTTGGCGGTTCGGCTTCATTTAAATCATTTAAATTAATTGAAGGTGGGGTAAATGGTTTTTGCTGCCATTTAATTTGGTTTTTTTGTAAAGTGAAATATTTCGAATTACTAATAGAGTCAACATTTTCATCTTCCTCAATGTCTTCCGAATCGGATAAAACGAAATCCTCTTCTTCGTCAAACTCGGCTAGTAATTTATCAATTTCTTCCACATTTTCGTCAACATCACTGTCTTCTAAACCACTGAAATTCGACATGTCTGCATCGAGTAACTCGACTAATTCACGGTCCGTGAGGTTTTTACTCATTATAGAAATGTTTTATTTACTTATTGTTATAAAAAAATTAATTTGTAACTATTTGTGTAAAATACGTACATGTAAACAAAAATGTATATTAAGTATGTTGCGTAACGACTAACGACAAATACGTTCTGTACGAACTGCCAATAATAATAATTTAATCGCATCATCGTTATCATCGTGAGACGGCAAGTCCCGATGTACATTGCAATGTACATACATAGTATAGTATTCTATTTTTAAACTATTGATTGTATTGAAACGAAATTTGAAAAACAAATAAAGCCGTGTGTCAAGAACACAAAAAAAAAATTCCCAAGATGTTAGTGTTATCAGAATAATATTTATCAAAAAAAAATGTGGGCGTAGAACACTTCTTCCAAAACACGGTCTTAGAATAATAGGTCTGGCAAGTCGACGCCTGAATGGTGTTTTTATTACGGTAAAAATCCGGATCTAGCGCAGTGCTGCTCTCTAGTAGTGTATTGTACGAACGCTAATATATTAGATCTATATAGTAGATGGTGCTCTAAGCATTTCAATTTATTTATAATATAATATATATTTTTTTTTAGATGTTATATTAAATAAGGGCATAAAATGCATAGGTATAATTTAAGTAAATATATTCTATATTCTGTATTATAGGTTATATCACGGACTTAGAATAATATAATACAAAGTTAAACAATATAGGTTATAACTTATAACCATTAAAACTAAACAAAATGTATTAAGCTCAATGATATTGATATAATAAAATTTTTTCAAAAATTGTCTTAGTTACTACATTTTTGTTACTTCATTCATTTAAAATGCCCCAATTATGTTGTATATGTAAAAAGAATACTGAAGGTATTACTAGTTTTGTGGTGACTTGTAAAAGACTAGAAACTTGGGGAAATGTTTTTCAGGGGTTAGGTGTTGGACAGAGAATCTGTGAAAAACATTTTTCTTCGGCAGATATTGTGAGAGAAAAAATTGTAAGAGATTCTACAGGCAATATTTTGATTAGGGTGAGAAGTTATATTATAATAATAGGTACAAGTTATACCTAAGTCAAAATGTATTAATTTGTTTTTTAAATCTTAGGAAAAATATAAACATGCTATTATTAAGCAAGGAGCTGTTCCCTGTAAGAATAATCTATTTTCTCCTGTCAAAGAATTTCATCAAGATACAGATGATGACATATTGGCTACTCTACTTGTTACACCTGGAATGGTAATTTAAATTTATTGATTTAAATTAATTATTGGTTAAGATTATCTAAGTAAATTCCTCCAGTGAATTTTGGACAGATTTTAGAATATCAAGTTTTATACTTAGTTACCAAGCTAATGTAGGTACATAAATAATTATTTGAGCTTATTTTTTGATTTGAAAGAAATCTTAAACTGAAAGGCTTTTACGGAAATTTATTATTTAACATTATTAAGGACTCTTTTTACCAGTATATAGTTTGTAGACTGTAGTACCTACCAGTGGCGGTGATTCTATAGTTCATGTATCTATGTTTTTTTTCTGTCTGTCATCAACATTTACCCATTTGGGGTACTTAGTAAAAATTGTCCGATTTTCTACTTAGGAAATAAGAAACCTATTTTTCCTGATAGGAAAGGGAGTGAGTGAGTCTAGTTTGTGCATTTGGGAGGTTAAAATTTAAAATTCCCAGTAGTTTCTGAAACTGTCAAGAAAAACATAATATTAAGTTTTTTTCAAAAAAAAAAATTAATAGATAAATTATATTTTGATAACGCTAAAAAATTAACTAAACTATATATTAGGTGACCCACTGATTGAATGGGTCCTCAGAATTATCCTGAGCAACACATATATATTTGTGGATAGCCGCCACTGACTACCTACCTATTTGAAAAATTGAAATACAAAGTATATAACTCCATATTTTTTCTAGAAACAATACACAAATACAAGGCTAGCTAATTTCTCCGCAGACTATGTTCTATCTGTACATAAGAATGATATATCAACTTCAACTGCTAATGTGTTTGATCAAGTTTATTATGACGCAAATAGTGTAGCTATGCCACCAAATTGGTCAAAAATACTGCCAGCCAACAAAAAAATTGTTATTTTTAGCCAAATATTAATAAATGAAGAATCAATGTCTCCCTACTTTGAAAGGTCAATAAGTGTGGATGAAGATTTAGTTATAGAATGTAGGTATCTTAATAAGGTATTTAAAAATAACATTCTATTGGAGCAGTCAAATTTTACAAAAAGTTTAGATGGAATTCAAAATCTTATTAAGAAGTTTGACTCAATTGATATGTGTAAAGGAATAAGTATACCAGAGGAACACAAGAAATACAAAACTAAAACTACTTGCTTTGATATAGATGGTCGTTTCCGGCATGTAAATTGTTCATTAGTTTACAATTATGAAAAATCTTTAAAAAAAAATCCGAAAATTAAAAGTTGTAAATACTGCACAAAAGTAGGGTACATTATCCAAAATAAAAAGTATAAACATACTCAACAAAAACTACATAGAATACACATACAAGTAACACCAAGTAAACTAGACAAACTTAAACAACTACGGAAACAAAGTCAAATAAATATTCAGTTAAAAAAAAAATTCAAAAATAGATTGTCAGAATTAAGAACTAACTTTCAAGTGTTACAAAATAAATTCAAAAATATACAAGAAGATTCAATTTCTCAACAGTTAATGCAATATAATATTCCATCTAATCAACAATTATTAATCAAAGAAATAGTGTCAGCAGCAAAAAAAAAAAAAATCCAAAAGGAAACAGATACATGGAAGAATGGATAGTACTTTGCATGTTACTCCACATTAGATCACCTTCTAGTTATTCTTTTATGCGTGATAATCAATTACTGCCATTGCCATGTACAAGAACTATGAGAAATTATTTATCTATCATAAAATCGTCATGTGGGTTTGACAAGAAGTTTTTTGAACTTTTTGCAAAACATTTAGAATCAAAAAAACATTTCCAAAAACATGGTTTATTAATTTTCGATGAAATTTCATTACGTGAAAGTATTTCAGTAAATACTACAACACTTAAATATAGTGGTCTAATAGATTTTGGTGATGAAGAATGCTTAAATGATTTACCAAAAGCGAAATGTTTAAAAGATAAAGCTACTCATGGTTTAGTATTCTTATTTCAACCTTTAGCAGATTCTTATACACAGCCGATTGCTGTATTTGCCTCTAAAGGCCCAGTTAATGGTTTAACATTGGCACAATTAGTAATAAAAGCAGTAGTCTTGCTGGAGGATGCTGGTGCCAAAGTTCATGGACTGGTTTCAGATGGTGCACAAACGAACAGAAAAGTATGGGCGGAACTAGGTATAAGTGGAAAATTGAACAATTGTAGAAGTCACATAGAGCACTTTATAGATGAAAATAGAAAATTTTTTATATTTTCCGATACACCACATTTGTTTAAGAATGTGAGGAATCGCTTGCATAATAATAGAGAATTAATGGTAAATATTCAATTTAAATGTGTATGTTACTCTGCGATAGGTACAGTGTTTAAAAATGTAAAATACTCAATTTCTATAGTAGGTACTTTGTTGTTAATAATTTGAATTATCTATCTAGTTATGTAAAAATTAAATTATAATGACAAGTATAAAAAGTATTAGTAATTCAAAATAACAAAAATGAAAAGAGAAAATTAGTATTTTGCGTTTTAAATAATTATGTATGCATTATGTAGTTAGATAATAAATATTTATTTAAATTTTTTTATAGGTCGATCCAAACGATGGCCTTATAAAATGGGAACATTTTGAAATTCTTCACGAGCAAGATAAAAAAATTTGTGACAGTCAATTGAGAGTGTGTCCTAAAATTACAGATAACCATTTACAACTGTTAAACACATGTTTGAAAATGCGTGTTCGTCTTGCAATTCAAGTACACCCCCCATTTCATAATCCTGGCTACGCCACTGCATTCAATTAATTATTATAGCGTACTGTTGTATGTTAAGGTATTAAGTAAATCCATGTCTGATGGTCTAAAATTCTACCAGAAGCATAATATTCCTGGATTAGAACATTGTGACGCTACAATTAAGTTTACTAAGATAATGAACGATATGTTTGATGCCTTAAATGCAAAATGTCCATTTGAAGGAATACGACCAGGATCAAAAAATTTTCAAGTTAGAAATGTGTACATGTGTCATGTGTGTATGTGCATAACTCATGCTTGCCTTTTTGGATTTTGTGGCTTGATATTGTGTTTATATATGTTGTTATATTTTAGTTAGTCATATTGTGCATCAATGTTTATGTAACATATATTTCATTGTTGTGTAAAATTATAATTTGTATTTTAAGCTTATAGGTATACTTACAACATCATTGTTTTTTTTTCACTTTGTCACTTTTTGAAAATTGGCAACTATGTTGTAATGTATTCATGTAAAAATTGACCAAGTCAAAAAATAAAACAATAATAAACTACCTATCTAACATAAATGTGGCTTGATTAGGAAACAATGTAAGTATAATTTTTTTCCCTTTCTTCTGTGATTAAATATTCAGTATTTAGATCCACAATGTATAATCTTTTGTAAAACTGTCCTCTTTTAAATAACTAAATAGTAACCTAAAATTCATATTGCTTATAAATGTGTATTAATTAACAACACAAAATAAAATATTTTTTTTTTTTTAGGATAATAATAATATTATTATAAATTATTAATATCTAGGTTTTAATTGATTCGTTGAAATGGCTTGATAGCTGGGAAAGTAAAGTTTTAACAGGAGAAGTTACAGAAAAATTATTCTTGACCAAAAGTACCGCAGAAGGTTTGCGAGTTAATCTTAATTCCACTATAGCTATGACAAACTATTTAGTTGACAAGTTTGAATTTAAATATATCTTAACTGGAAAAGTAAACCAAGACGCACTTGAGGTATTTATCAGTTTCAACAATAACAATTTTAACCTACTTTATAAAAATCATATGCATATAACTTACTTTTCATTGAACTATAGAGATTTTTCGCAACAGTTCGGATGGCTTCTGGTGCAAATGACCATCCAGCAACACCAACTTTTCTACAAGTTTACAAACTACTTTCTATATATGCAGTTATAAAACCACCCAAATACGGTAACTGCACAGTTGATTCAGCTGATCCAGTAGCTCATTTAATAAAACTATCAGATATTAAACAAATATATACAAATACAGAATCAAAAAGTCCAACTGCACTACAAAATTTAAAAAATAAATTAGATAATTTAATTGATGATGGAAGATGGGAATTTGTTGACATAGTGGAACATGATTATGCGTACACGCCTGTAATTGACTGTCTTAAATATTATATAACAGGATATCTCTGTCATCAATTAAGCAAAAAAACAAAATGCCAAATATGTAAAAATGCATTTATAAGTACGACATCTGCAAAATATTATTCTGAAGCTGATCTAATTAATATTAAAACAAAAGGAAAATTAACATATCCAAATATGGTATTTTATAAATTGATAAGTGCAGTAGAAGATTGTTTCATAAAAAACATTAACAGTCCAGATGTATATGAAAAAACAGTAGATGACTTAATCAACCATTTTCAAAGATTTCAGTTTCCTTGTCCAGAGCATAAATATGACATTCTTGCATTCTCAATAAAATACTATTTGAATATGCGAATGAAGCAGTGGTCAAGGAATGAAAACCGAGAAACAATCAAAACAAATGCTAAAAAGAAAAAACTGTCTAAATTTTGTACCTCATAAATTTTGATTGAAAAAATTTTATTTTATAACTATATCTGGCTGGATATAATAACTTTTTTTTTATGTGTACCTATATTATATACAAAAGTCTGACAACAAAAGTATTTAACTTTAAAAGAATTTAAGTAGAAACTAAGTAGTAAGTACCTACAAGCTACAAACAAATTATTTATATATTTACATTACGTAATAGGTATATATTATTATTTATTACTAGGTATTTATATATATATATACCATGATATATAATATAATATAATAATATTGATGTGCTTAGTGTACCATCTAGCTTTATATAATAAATATATAGACGAGCGTTGGCTTTAATATTAACCACTAGAGCGCAGCAGAGCGCTAGATCCGGATTTTTAGTGCGAAATCGACAACAGTTCTTTGTGTAGATAACTCTTGAGTTGCATAGGGTTGTTCCAAAATGTAATATTATTGATAACATGTTGGAAGAACATTATTGCCAACATCAAAAAATAATAAATAAAATGATTTCAGTTGTACCAACGCGGCTTTTATATATTTTAAATTGATATAATATAATATTAATAGATTGAAAATATTATAAAATATTGAAAATACTAGTATTTATAATCAATGATATTAAACAATAAGCATTATGTTTATGTCATTATTACATAACATATTAACATTAATTAAATTCGTAAATTAAATTCGTGACACGTGTTTTAGTCATAGTCAACTAAAACTATAAAGCTGGTTATTATAGGACTTAGGTATCTCATTTTGTCAATACCTATATAAAAATACACATGGAAATTTTAAACACAGTTTGGAAAGTTGTTGGCTATAATTTTAAAATAATATTGTAGTCAGTCCAAAGGATGGTGATTTTGAAATAAGCGGTAGACAATTTGAACAGTAAATTTAAATAATGTATATTTCTATAGTATAAATTGTACAGTAGTTTAGATTGTGAGTAGCTGAGGCTGCTCTGGTCTTAACAGCTTAATTTAATTTGTGATTAACGTCTCTCTAAATGTTGTTATTCTTATTTTTAAATAAATTTATACATTCACTTGTAATGATTGTGTTTTATATGAATTGGACCACCTGAATTGCCCTGTAAGATCGTAATTATAAATTGTAATAAAAGAAATGTTTATGATGCAAAAACGTAATTAATAATTATTTGTATAGAAATTAGACATACTTACTCCACAAACGCCTTTTCAATCTCCTGAATGGAACTGGAAGTTGTAAGCATACAAAATATTTGGTATATATTTGGTACTATATAGAAATCAATGGCTTATTATATTAATACGTACATACATATTCTAATTAAAGTTCATGACTAAATAGATTTTATTCTATTTAATTATAATATTTTTCGGGGATTTTATTTCAGGTCTTTTTTTCCCGGTTTTTTTTTCGAATATCAACTAAAATGTGATAGTATTGATAGAATTGATTGTATCAATTGATCGTATACATCCTGATAAAAAAGAATTTTGAGGTTAATTCCACTATCACAGATAATGAATTTGGAAGATGTGCCCCCATCTCAAAAAATGTTATGGTAAAATGTACGACAAAATATTTCAATTTTTTCTGCTTATAAACTTAATTATAGACAGTTGGTAACAGTGGTATAATAAATATATACCTATATTCGAATTCTCCGTATCATAACAAATTCGTCGAAGTCAATACCATGTGTTTAACTCTTATCATTTAAAAATTAAAAATTATTGAAAAGTATGTACAATGTACATTGTAATGTACAAGGGGACTGAAAGGGTTAAATCTATCTGTTTTTTAGTCAATCGAACATGATGAGAAACGATAATATTAAAACAATATTATTTGGTAATTTACAAGTTTGAAACTATTAATATAAATTTTGATAATCTAAAGGAATTATTATAATTACTATTAATACTTATTACCTTCACATTTAACTAGGGAATAAAACAATTAATACTATATTTTAATGTATCAGCATTCAGCATGTGTCAACATGAATACAATTAATTATTATAGGCGTTGATAGGTAGATCGTAGGTACTGACTAAAATATACTACTAATTAAAATAGAAATGCGTAGGTATTGAGGAATCTCAAAGATTGATCGCGCTCTGGTGGTATAAATTGTAGCTAGTGCAACTGGGCAACTTCGGTGTTATTGTTATTTTATTATAAGAGTGAATGAATGTGTTGTTTCTTTCATAGGCTTATGGTTCATTTTATTTACGTGTTTTATTATTAATTATTATAATTAATATTCATAATACAAAATGGAAAATAGCGGCGCTAAATTTTCACCTCGTCCAAATAAGTCGAACCAGTTCTGCTCAGTATTTGGGTGCAATTCACGATCCAGGCGAAATCCAGAATTAAGATTTCATAGTTTTCCTAATGAATGTGAACATACTAGAAGAGTACAATGGGAACATAATCTTAGAATTGGAAAGAAATTAACTAAGTATATGATGGTTTGTTCATTACATTTCAACCGTGAAGACTATATATTACCAGGTTTGTAAAAATTATTTAAAAATAAGCAACTAGGTAGGTACTTACAATAATTTATTATAATGTAAAAATACATATGTATATTTGTTTAGATACACATTCAACAAAACGGTATTTAAAGAAAACTGCAGTTCCTACATGTAATCTGCCAACACTATCTACATGCAGAGTAATCAGCTCTAAAGAAAAAGAACAAAATAATTCAAGACTATTAAGGTTTGCAAAAAGAGCAAATTGTCAATTAAAATTTGAAGATTGTGAAAATGATGATATAAATATTATTCATGAAACTTTACCAAATACTCCAGTGGACGAACATCTTGATCTACCAACAACTAGTGATGTGTCAGTCCAAGTTACTAGTGGTGACATAAAACTGAACATTTTAACTTTAATGGACACTGAGCAAAAGCTAAGTACATTAACAGGTATTTCCTCTTATCAACTTCTTGATAGCTTAGTTGAAAGTATGCAACTTACAAATCTAGTTTCCAGTCGTAATCAAAATATTATTTCCCTTAAAGAAAGAATAGTAATGACATTTATGAAATTGAAACAAAATATGTCCTATTCAGTTTTAGCTATATTTTTTGATTGTTCTAATGATAAATGCAAGCGAATTATATTAAATACTATTGATATTTTATCACTTATTTTGAAACCAATCATTTCTTGGCCATCTAGAACTGAAATAAAATGCAATATTCCAACATGCTTCAGAAAGTTCTCAGATACTAGAATTGTTATAGACTGCATTGAAATTCCATTAATGAAACCTAAAAATTTAAATGGATTGTCGCGGTCCTTTGAGGTTGCCGCGTGGATGGTGGTGTAATTGAGGAATGAGGTGACCGTTACGTAAAAGAATTTGAACACAACGCTCGGGTATTGTTTTTTTACTAATTGTCCGCGGCGGGACGTTTATTTGCATGTAAAACACTTAACACAGTAAGACGCGATATATTACCTAACGCAAAATAGTACACGCGGTGTCGTGCGGGGTGAGAGACAGTAGTGGTAAGCGTCACACTGTTACTCGTTTTCGTGCGTGAAAAAGACTAGACCCGGTGGCTACGGAGGCCGTTCGCCGTTCTGGCGCTTTTCAGCGCTGGTGGCGTCCGATGAGCTGGTGGCTGACCAGAGAAGCCGAGTCGCGGTTGCCGCGCCAATAGCCGTTTGAATTCAAACAGCATAAGCGCGGGACCGCGTCATACTCCCCCGCCAAGCCACCAGTCGGTCCGGTTTAACGGTCTATTCCGGTGTGCCACCTTTGGTGGGGGGGGGGTTGAGTGCATTTTTTTTTTTTGAGCTTTCCAGACACACGGTTTCCGGCCAGTGGCGGCGGGTGTGTGTACTGGGTGCTAGTGGCGTTTATAGCGTTTTCCAGTCGCGCGTTTCCGGCCAGTGGTGGCGGGCGCGTGAGCTGGGCGCTATTGGTGTGTCGGGGAATTGCTTGGGGTGCTGTTGGGGCTGGCAGTCCACCAGGTGGAGTTCAGCTGCTCCATGTCGTCGAAAGCGACCGGGGTGAGCGACACCTCCATTGTGTCCCAATCTTCCGAGCCCGAGACGTTTCCAGAAGTGGCAGGTACTTCTGGCGCCTGGATCTCTGGTATTGGTGAGTCAGTGGCGGTCGCGACGGCGGGTGTTGGGGTAGATGGCTGTGTGGTGGACGGGGACGTTGTTGGGAGTTCCGCGTCGGTGAAGGCTGGCGGAGGTGGGATAGATTTTGACGACGTCGCCCGTGCCGCCGCTTTCCGCTGCTGCTGGTGTTGGAGCAGCCGTGCCCTGTCCCGTCGCTGGCGTGATGTCATGGCCGCTGTGTGGCTCAGCTGTGCCGGACGTGCCGTTGGTGGTGGCCGTACGGCGACCGACATTAGCGGCCGTGGCGGTTGTTGTGCCGTCGCTGTTGTCGGTGGCCGGTGTTGGTGTCGGCTCCTGCTGCGGTGGGGTTGTGGTGGTTCTGCCGGGACCACCTGTGCTGCCCGCTGGAACGTCGCCTGGCAGTCGGCCCAGCCTCTTTGATATGCGGCCCAGAGTGGTGGGTCGCGCCGGAGTTGCTCCATCGTCAGCTGTCGGACCCTTGCGGCCGTCGTGCCGGCTGGTGACGCTGTTGCCTGCCGTAATAGCCGTGAGCTGCGGTCGAGCAGGCTCGCCGCCTCGCTCAGAGGGTCCCTCGGTCCTGGCTGCCTCTGGTGACTCATTGTTGAGCTCTGGAATTTTGTTTGCGATAAATTCTTGTTTGGGGGTGACAGGGTTTGTGTGTGTGTGTTTTATTTGTGCTGGTGCTGCGCGCTTGAAACACGACACATGGATTTTGCGCGGCGGTTGTTGGTCGGTTAAAAATACTCCCTTACCTACTTGCCGCGCCAGCTGCACAGGTCCCCACCATTTCGGCGCGAACCCGGCGTGAAATTTTTTGTGCGCTTTGGACAGGTGGTGCGCTTTGTAGTACACCATATCGCCTGTCCTATACTTAGTGTACGACTGGGCACCTATTTCAGGTGTGGTTTCCAGTACGTCTTTTTCGCGCTGTGCCCTGTCTGCATTTACTCGTTCGATCGGAGCGTCTGTTGTCGGGGACAGTGTCCAGTCCCCCGGCCGTTTGCCCTCCCTGCCGAGGACGAGTACCGATGGGGGGTACCCTGTCTGGTCGTTGTGTCTATTCCGAATCGAAAATAGTATGGGGCTAGTTTGGTGTCCCATGTGTTGTGGTTACCGTCGACAAGAAGCGCGCGCAGACCTTTTTTTATTTCCTGGTTGCGACGTTCGACTGGGTTGGCCCTTGGGTGATAAACCGGGGTCGTCCAGCCTTCGGCCCCCCATCGTTCGATCGCGCTGCGCATATCGTTTGCTACGAATTGGGGGCCGTTGTCGCTCAGGCACACACGGGGGTATCCGAAACGGGAAAAGAACTCTCTCTCGAGCGTTTCGGTGATTGTTTTTGTAGTGGCTGTGCCGAGGGGGTACGCCTCGGTCCATCTACTAAACAAGTCCGTGGCGACCAGTAAATATTGTTTGCCCCTATTTGTGCGCGGGTAGGGGCCCATGAGGTCTATGCTGATGACTTCCCAGGGGTGGCGGGGTATTCTGGCGGTTGTTGGGTCATCGGCGCGTGTGTTGAGTGGTTTGGTGCACGCACAGATGTGGCATGATTTGACGTATAGTCGAATATCGTTTTTTAATCCCTTCCAGAAAAATCGTTGTCGCACTGCCTTGTAGGTCTCCTTCCAACCCGGGTGGTTTGCGAGAACGTGGTCGTGGTATGTCCATATCACCTTCTGCACCTTGTGTTTGGGGATGATTACGGGTGTGTTATCGCGCAATCTTATTCGCAGGAGGCCGTCGGTAAATATATAAGCGTTATTTTTTTTTGCGGTGTTCCCGGTATTGCGCGCCGGGTTGTCCGGTAATACGTTATCGATGATGTCTCTCGTGACGGGGTCATCTGCCTGCCACGTTGCGAGCATTGTGGTTGTAATATGGGGCCCGGTGGTTGTGGCGCCCGTGTCGGTAGTGGCGAATAAATTATCCGCCGGTGACCTAGCAGGGGTGGGTGGTGTGGTGGGTGCACCTACCAGTCGTTCCTCGAGGCGTTCCTCGTCTACTGGGGGTCCAGGGGCCGGGTGTCGTGATAACATGTCCGGCGCTTCGTTCTGAACGCCAGGTATGTGGGTTGTTTGAAAGTCCAAGTTGGCCAGTTGTAGTGACCACCTGGTCAACTTGGCGTTAGTGTTTTTGGCCCGGTGGAGCCAAGTGAGTGCTGAGTTGTCGGTAAATAAGTCAAAACGGCGGGTTTCCAGATACGGTCGGAACTTTTCCGTCGCCCAGATTATGGCGAGGCACTCGCGCTCGACAGCGGCGTACCTCGTCTGCGTGTCACTAAACTTCTTGCTCGCGTAGGCGATTATTCGTCTTTCCTCCAGTCTGTCACCCCGTTGGAAAAGTACGGCGCCCGCCCCTATCTCGCTAGCATCAGTCTGTAAGCAGAACGGTTTTCCGTAATCTGGCGTTGATAATCTTGGGGAGTCGTACAGTGCGCGTTTTATTTTGTTAAACGCCGTCTGTTCGATCTCGGTCCAAGACCATTTTGCCCCCTGTTTGAGCCTATCTGTTAGGGGTGCTATGGTATCCGCGTAGTTGTCGACAAACTGGCTGTACCAATTGCAGACGCCCAGGAATTTCCGTAGGTCCCGTATTTTTGTCGGTGTGGGGAAATTTTTTATTCCCTCTAGTTTCTCCGGCTGTTTGTCAATCCCTTCGGAGGTGACTAGGTGTCCGAGGAATGAGATTTCGGTCTCCCCAAATCTACACTTTTCGGGGTTGCATGTTAGCCCGTGTCGTTGCAGCCGTTCCAACGTTTTGTCGAGGTGGTACTGGTGTTCGTCTGTGGTGTTGGAAAACACGACTATGTCGTCCAGGTAGACTTGAACGAAGTCGTCCAAGTACCCCCTCAAAACTTCGTTCATGAGGCGTACAAAGGTCATGGGGCTATTTTTGAGGCCGAAGGGGAGGACTCGAAATTGGTATAGGCCCCGACGTGTTCGGAATGCCGTGTATTTTCGTGCGTTCTGGTTAAGCGGTACTTGCCAGTATCCAGCTTTTAAGTCCAGTACGCTGAAAATTTTGGCGCCTCTCATTTGGCGTATCAATTTATTGAGGTCCGGCATTGGGTAAGCGTCGGATTCGGTGACGTCATTGAGTCGCCTATAGTCAATGCACAGTCGGGGGGATCCGTCTTTTTTTTTCGCTAGAACGACGGGTGCGGCCCACGGGGACGTGCTTGGCTCTACGAGTCCCTGTTGTTCCATATCCCTTATCATGGTGTTGATTGTGTCCTGTTTCGCCTGTGGGTATGGATATGGTTTGAGTGTTATGGGCGTTTGGTTTTTAAGGAGGATTTCGTGTTCGATTAATCTGGTGCGGCCTACCAGGCCACTGAAGACGTCCGCGTAGTTACTAATTATTTCGGTAATTTTCGCGCGGGTTTTGGTGTCCCCATTTATTTCCAAATTGTCGATGACTGCTGTCGGGCGGGGGGCGGATGTCCGGCCCTTCCAGCACGCAGTTGTTCTCCTATGTGAACCTAAATGTATGGTGCTAGTGGTTTAGTCCCAAGAGACTTCATTCTCGACGAGGAAGTCGTGTCCTAGGAGCATGTCACAATATAGGTTTTCCAGAATGGCTGCGGTAAAAGTGATGGTGAGTTCCCCTATTCTGGCTACGAATGAGGAGGTGCCACTTGTTGTGGATGTGTGTCCGTCCGCCATTCGGACTTGGGTGAGTTGTCCGTGGGGGGTGTACCAAATTTGTGTGCAATGTTCGGGCTTGCATATGATTTTTGTGCCTGTGAGTCGAGAAGGGCTGTGACAAAGCCTGACCTAAATTCGAGCTCGACCGCGGGGGTCGGAATTTTGTCGGGGCGTATTTGTGTAGCGTTAGTCGACGTGGAATGCTCCTTGTAGCGGGGCAACTGGTTCTTAACCGCGGGGGCGGGGTCCTGGTGGGCGGTTTGCACCGCCATTACTAGGGCGTCCGTCTCGGTTGCCGCTGTGCTATGGGCGTTTTCCACGGGTTTCGGTGAAAATTTCGAATTAGGGGTCGCTGTGTGTGGTGATGTTGACCTACTACTCGCGGAAATTTTTTTTATGGTGACGGGTGATATATTATATGATGACGCCGATTTTTTTGATGCGCGTTTGAAATTTATATCACCGTTGTGATCGCCGAACATTGATTGCGGTAGTGAATTGGTATGTGAGTGTGTGGTTGAGGCGGCGGGTCGGACAGATGTCCGCCGACTCACTTGTCGTTTCCCGAAACCGGTGGATATTCGGGGCAGTCACTGTTCCAGTGGGGCCCCCCACAATGCTTGCACGGGTTTGGCGCTGTCGGTTTTACGGCCGAGCTGGCGTGTGCGCGCGGTGTGTTGGAAGGGCGCCGTGTGCGTGACTGGTCGAATTTCTTTTTGAAATCCGACTTCGGGTTGGTGGTTGCCTTTGTTTGGGGGGGATGCTCACCTGCGGTGGGGTCGAGGACTCCGGCGATCCGTCGGAGGTCGCCGAAAGTCGCTGGTTGTTGCAGGCGGATGTGTGTGCGGAATTCGTCGCGCGTGAGTCCAGTGATCGTACCGACCAGCTGCGGTTCTGTTAGTCCGGTCGAAATGCGGCGCGCTAGTTGGTTCTTGGCCAACACGAATTCCGTAAGCGACTGGGTGGGTGTCTGTCGGGACGACACTATTTCGGCGCGCAGTCGAGATTGGATATCCGGGTTATCGTATTTTTGTAAGAATTCGACGCAGAATTCGTCCCAGGAGAGGTCCAGTATTTTGATGGTGTTCCACCAAATACTGGCCGCATCCTTGAGCTGCGGCTCGACAGTGCGTGTCCAGCCCGACCTATCTATGCGCGCTTGGTATAAAATCGACTCCGAGCTGTGTATGAACCGTACCGGGTCTTCGGGTGTGGTCCCGTAGAATTCCGGTAACGAGTACCGCGCTGTGCGCAAATCCTCGTACGGTATCAGCGTCGATTGTTGTGACGCATAGGTGTGTGTGGAGGAGGGGGCATGGTGTAGATTGTGTGTGTCGTCGAAACGTACCGAACGTTCGGCGTGTTGGTTACCCGTGGCCGGTTGTTCGCGTGCCGCGGTGTAACTCGTTCCGTAGTTCGTGTTGTTCGATAACACTGTGTGGGGTGGGCGGTTCGGTGGTGGTCCCTCCGGTTGGTGTACCGGTGCTTGGCGTGCCATACCCATTTCTAGGCGTCGCATTGTCTCTGCAATGCGGCGTTGGTCCTCGCCAAAA
Source organism: Nasonovia ribisnigri (assembly GCA_027563435.1). Lineage (NCBI taxonomy): Eukaryota > Metazoa > Arthropoda > Insecta > Hemiptera > Aphididae > Nasonovia > Nasonovia ribisnigri. The sequence goes on along the minus strand of JANEHU010000235.1, from coordinate 176 downwards.
CGGGCCATGCAGTCCTCGAGCATGGTCAGTCGTGATTCCAGACTGTGTCCATGCGCCGAGTTTTCCCCCGCGTTCCGTACCTCCTTAATTATGGAGCGACCCGCTTGGATCATGTCCACTGCTTGTTGGTGTGTGGGTGTGGATAGTTTATCCGTGGTATTAGTCGGTTGTTGGGC
>JANEHU010000234.1:0-134850 GCA_027563435.1 Nasonovia ribisnigri | reverse complement strand
GGCGCGCGTGGCAGTCAAGTAGCGTTGCGCGCATGCGCATAAACGTAAAATCGTAAACTTTGGAAGGCTATAACTTTTAAAATAATAGTTTCCGGGAAAAAAAAATTACACCATCGTTTTAAGCATAAAAAAACAAGTCTTTTGAAAAAAAAAATTTTGAAAATCGTGAGGGGGTTGGTAAAGTAGATTTTAGCCAAATAAATAACTTAATATATAGATGAATAATATTTACCTGCATATAATATAAATATATCTATAGGTACCCGTATTATATGATATAAAATCTATTTTATTTTTTTGATCTAATTCAAAAACGAATGTATTTACTTAATTATAATTAGAGTACGGATTTCATTTTAATAATAAATAAAATATAAAAAATGTATAATACCTTTGTGTAAAATTTGTATTTTGTTTTACATATTTTTAAATACGTATAACGCAACAAAAGTTATGCTATTTTATAATTCATATTACAAATAGGAGTAATATCCAACAAATAAAATGTGATGAATAGTTTTGGATAAAAGATATGGTAGAAAAACTTAAACGGTAACCATTATTTTCTTTATCATCAAATATTAAAATTCATATCTTAATCGTATCTTTGTAGAAAGGCAGAATCTTATAAATAATAATATATAGCTTTGATATGGGCTACTATATCATGTTTAAAAATACCCAAAAACTTTCATTTAAAAAGTAAACCTATGTGGTAGCAGTATAACGTAAAATAATATATTCTATTAAACAATAAATAATTAATATTAACTTACTAAAAAACTAATATTTAGATATTTAGATAATATTAGTGTAGGTTACTGTTATAAATTAGATATTATTAACTGTATTAGTGTATTGTATATATTTTTTATTGAGTAAGTATCTAAAAATGCAATAATTACAGGCCGCGTAAATACGCACGAATATTAAAAATATTACGGCGGCAATGCAGCATAATATACGTGTATGCATTTTATATTTACGCGACAGACGAAGGTTGAGAAAATAATAAACGTCTCTTAAAAGTTAAAAAAAAAGGTGGGTAAGTGGATGTCACTCTGCTGTACAGTAGGTTACGAGTGGGTCACTGTATAATGGATGGTATTAAATTTGAATTTAATTGTATACGTAAAACGATTTTAAGCTGAGACGTTTTGTCAGAGTGGATTTTTTATATATATTTTACATTTATATTGTTATTTCTTATTATTAATACGGTAGCCAATAAGTTGAATTAATATTATAAAATTACAACAAAAGAACTAAAATCGTTATTCTTAGTTATTTAATATTTAATTCTATCCAATTTAATCATAAAACAACTATAAAAAAAACTGTGTGTTTATATTTTTGAGATTTTTCAACTACTATTGTAATAATATAATAGGAGCCTTGTATTCAATTTTCAAGCTCTTTGACCAGTTTGACCCAACGAATAAAATTTCATTGACATTTATAGAAAAAAGAATATGTCCGTAAAAAGCTCAAAACGAAACAAAATATTTTAAAAAATTTATCAAATATAGGAATTGATAAAATAAATATATGATATAATTTCAAGTATCTTCAGTTATTCGTTTTTGAATTACAACAAAATAAGAAAATCGCTACATGAGAAATCGAGAGAATTTCCAATGTTGTAAATATTTGAACTACAAACACTCATAAAAATTTAATTTGACTTTCATATAGACATTTTTTGAAAAAAGTAGGCAAACTCATGAAGAATCTTGAATTAAATTTTCAAACCTTAGATTTAAAAGGAAAATTTTTTATGAATTTTTAACTGAAAATAATTTGCACATTTTCGTGATTTTTACGTATTTTGGTAACATTTTAACTTTAAATGCTTCTAAAAAATTGTGACTATTTTTAATATTTTTCAAGAGTCATTGTAACATTATATTAAGATCCTTGTATTAAATTTTCAAGCTTTTTTACCAAACAAATGAAATTTAATTGACATTCATAGAAAAAAAAACTTAAAAAAATAGGAAACCGAGTTATCTCCGTAAATAGTTCAAAACAATTCAAAATTTTTTGAAAAATTGATCGTCTGCAGAAAACACTAATATAGACAACTAGTGAAAATGTCATGTATCTGCGGTCATATGTTTTAGAGTTATACTAAAAACCAAATTCTGAAAACTGATTTTGCGTAAAAATTCCCGTTTTTTCTTAATTTTTTTTTTTGCTTTTCCTTACGCATTTGAAAACTATTGAGATTTTTTTACTTTTGACCCCCCAAAGTACCAACTAGATTCACTTTCCTATCAGAAAAGGTAACTATTGAAGAAAATCGAAGCATTTTTACTGTCCTAAAAAGGTGATAACAGACACAAAAATAAAAGAAAAACACACATCATTGTAAAATCAATATTGCCCTGTTCAGAATCTAAAATTAAATTATTGTATTATTAAATTTACTTTGCAACAGACGGGACAAAAATCTCGGCGGTGGGGTGGTACATCCCCTGCCATAATTTGGTTAAATGCAATAAACTATAGTTTGTTTGTTGCATTTTGAAAAATTATTGCCCTGCCAATAATTCAACACCGTATTTATAGACGTCCATGCAAAAGGTAAAATAAATAATTATTACAATAGCAGGTGTAATTAAAATGGTTTTTTAAATATGATATAGGAATCCAGGGGAAGCACTGAGAATCCACATAGTTGGCAATAAAATGAAAGGTTGATATTTAAATAATTTACAAATATAAATATTTTAAGCTTTGTAGTATCCAACATATTATAAGTCGACGAGCCCGTAAACAACTCCAAATGAAAGGGCAGTGGACAGTTTTATAATTGCAGAGGTCGCGAGTGAAGATAACTCAATACTGTGACACGAAATTAAAAACTTTAGTTTAATAATTAAAATTTAAAACTAAGTTAAATAATGTTGTAATTTTTTTCTTTTATTACACGTTATACTTAAATATAAATTTATATGATGGATATTCGGGACGATCAGAATCATCTGTTTAACATAAATATGTACAGGTTTATATCAAATGTTGGATCCTGAAGCCAAACAATTTCGTGGAAAAAACGTCACATTTGTGCCAGAGCTGTGCCGTGGGGGCCTAAGGCATATGCCCCGGGCGCATGGTTTAAAGGGGCGCCAAACATTTTTATAATATTTTAAACTTTACATAAATAAAATATATGAGAAAGATTATTGTTTTACAATTATTTTGGACCATTACAAATTTTTTCTGAACAAATTTCTGACTATGTTTGAGGAGTAACAATTAGTCAACCAAACGTTTTATTCTTGTTATATTATTGGCTTTATAATAAATTATCGTATTCTTTAAGATATTTCTGCAGATCAATTTTTAACATTGGAATACCTACTACAAAGTTCTTGATAATATGATGGCTCAAATGAAATGGAGGTTTGAACAATTATCAAATATTGCTGATGATTTTCAATTCCTTTCTGCTCATTCACTATCTGTTACACCAGTTGAAAAATTGAAAAAATATGCAGCTGATTTAGCTATCAAATACAACGAAGATATTGACCAGGAAATAATTAACGAAATCGAATTTTTTAAATATCAAGTAAAAGCAATTTTACCAGACTTAAACGCAACTGCTTTAAATATTTTAAACGCAATTAAAAAATATGAACTTGATTCAACTTGTCCAAACTTAATGACTGCATATAGATTGTTTCTTACCATGCCTGTTACCGTCGCTTCCGGGGAACGCTCTTTTAGTAAATTGAAACTAACTAAGACGTATTTACGGTCAACCATGTCGCAAAACAGATTAACCAATTCTGCAATATTATCAATTGAGCATGAAATAACAAAAAGCATTGATTTTGAAGACGTCATTGAAGATTTTGCTTCAATAAAGTCCAGAAAAATTAAGTTTTAACTATATGATACGCTCTTATGATACGTTTGTAAATATAACATGTATATATAATATAATTTGTGATTTTTATCATTTTTAATTATTTAATACGGTATAAATTAATAAATTATACCTAATTATTTTGTTTAATAATTACTATTACAATTAACTTTAGTTTTTTGTCAAATTAATGTTCAAAATACGTTGTAAAAAAAAAATTAAATTAAATTAAATAGGAATGAAACACATTATGATTAATGATAAATAAAATAGGGGGCGAATATTTTTAATTTTGCCCCGGGCGCCAAATCGTAACGGCACGGCTCTGTCCTGTATAGTCGTGTTTTAGTAGATAACTGACTTGTGAAGAAATGTTATTTTTGTTAGGTACATATAATATATAATATCTGTAACGTAGGTATAGGTCATAAGAATATTGTTGAACATTTTACTGCATGGTAAAATCATGGTGTTATTTCAGAGATGGTATTCGTCAGTGAAACATATTAAGCAGTGTGAAATATGTTAGAGTTACATTCGGTCCTCTCAAAAAGAGGACCGAATAATTCTGAGCAAATTAACAGATCTCAGCAAGGTTCTGAGTAACGATGTGAGCAAAACTGTGCCAAAAATTCTGAGCTAGGATCTGAGGAACCATCGGAGCAAAGATCCTAATAAAGATCTGAGCCAGGATCTGAGCAAACCTACTTGAAAAGTTTTGAGCAAGGAACAAGAAGGGATATGAGCAAATGAACAGATCTGAAAAAAACTGTACAAAAAGTTCTGAGTAAGGATCTGAGCAAAAAAATAGATATCAGCAAATAAACGGGTCTAAGCAATGATCTGAGCAACAATATGAGCAAATAAATAGATATGAGGAAAACTGCCCGATAAGATCTGTCCAAGGATCTGAGCAACGATCTGAGCAAAACTGCCAAAAAAGTTCGGAGCAAGGATCTGAGCAAATGAACAAATTAGCATAAACAGATCTGTGCAAAGACCAAGCAAGGATCTCAGCAAATGAACAGATCTGAGCAAAACTGCCCAAAAAGTTCTGAGTATGGATCTGAGCAAAGATCTGAGCTAAACTGCACCAAATGTTCTGAGCAAGGATCTGAGCATAGAACTTGACACGGTCCGTCGATTTCCGACGGCCCGTGATCGGGAATAATTATACACTTGGTTGTTTTTCTGTATAATGAGTAATGACGTTCTTTTATTACTTAATAATATTATGTACAGCAGTGTATGCGTGGAGATATACTTCCAGGCCGTGCGGTAGGCTTGAAGAAGCGGGCTGCGACAGGCGGTATCGGGCCTACAGAGGCGCGACCAAAAAATGTAAATATTAGGATATTAATTAATACTAAAAATTATACCATTGGCAACGGGGATGAAAACCACCTTCCCACGGTCTTGTGTAAGTCGTGTTTAAGTCGGTGAATACCCAAGCAGGCACACCAGGGTGGGAGATTGATTGCTGGTTCTAAAAAGAACCTTTTCTTATCGGTCGCGATGGTAGATCGACCGTGAGCGCACTACAAAACCCGCGTGTAAAGCCGCTGGTAAATGTACTCGAGCTTCAGTCGATGTCGATGTCGATGTTGATGTCGTTGACTTGGTTGTAGCAATTTTAGCAATTGTAAGGTACTTAATACATTTTCCTAATATTTGAACAGAAATTATGAAGCGAAAAATATAGAATTACCTATATTGTGTACAATGAGACATGGGGCACACTAAGATAGGTCCATAGTTCATGGTTTTATATAATTTATAATAATAATAGTTTAAGTAATATATTTTTTCATAAATTAATATTTTATTAAGTTGGTTTTAATGTTTGAACTATTTGTACCTACGTATTTTTCTGGGAGACCATTATTATTACAATATGCGTCTCATTGTACCCCCATTTCCACCACTTATCATCATTACTTATTAGTAATTACTTTTACTTCCAATCATACCTACCACAGTTAATGTTAAATGTCAACAATCAACAGCTTCATTAACTTGATGACACTTAAGAGGATATCTGATTTTTAGCGCACTATTTATTTCTCTCTCCGACCCACGCGTATCTAGAGGGTGGCTTAGGGAGGCTTTGCATCCTAAAACTTGTTATAGCCACCCTGAACTATTTTATTTTCTACTAATAATGCTCACCCTGCATGTACGCCAGAACCGTCACTCGGTTAGTGTTCTTAGTTCTTACTTTCAATATTAGATTGAATTAACCTAATATCCAACTTTTATATTTTAACACTTTCACAGGTTAATTATTATTTTTAGATTCTAAGCGGAGCGATGAATGTATTGAATTTACAATGATGTGTGTTTTTTTATTTATTTTTTTATATTTTTGTGTCTGTCTTCACCTTTTAGGACAGTAAAAATGCTTTGATTTTCTTCAATAGTATACCTTTTCTGATAGGAAAGTGAATCTAGTTGGTACTTTGAAGTGTCAAAACTTAAAATTTCCCAGTAGTTTTCAAAAGCGCCGTGAAAAACAAATGAAAAATTAAGGAAAAACCGGAAATTTTTACGCAAAACCGATTTTTGAAGTATTTTTGAAATAACTCTAAAAGAAATGACGGTAGATACATGAAATTTTGACTGAATGTTTATATAAGCATTTTCTACACACCATTTTATTTGTTGGGTAAAAAATCTTGATAATGTAATAGTAGGCTCCTAATATATAGTTTCAAAGGCAGATGAAAAATATTAAAAATCCGTAGTCACCATTTTTTTTTATAGGTAATCATAGTTCAAATTTTGACAAAATACGTAAACATGACGAAAATGTGCAATTTATTTTGAGTTAAAAATTCATAAAATTTTTCTTTTTATATCTAAGGTTTGAAAATATAATACAAGATTCCTCATAAGTTTGCCTAATTTTATCAATAAAAAAATGTTTATAAGCAAGTCAAAATAAATTTTTATGAGCATTTTAAGTTCATATTTTTACAAGATTAGATATTCACTCGATTTCTCATGTAGCAATTTTCTTATTTTGTTGCAATTCAAAAACGAATAACTGTAGATGCATGAAAATTTCACTGAATGTTTATATAAGCATTTTCTATACACCATCTAATTTTGAATATATTTTGAATCTTTTTGAGCTGTTTACGGACATTTTCAGTTTTCAATTTTTTAGTTTTTTTTTCAATAAATATCAATAAAGTTTTATCTGTTGGGCCAAAAAGTGTAAAAATTTAATACAAGGCTCCTGATATATTAATACAATATCAGTTGAAAAATATTAAAAATACATAGGCACAATTTTTTTTTATAAAGCATTTAAAGTTCGAATTTTGACCAAATACATCAAAATCTCAAAATTATAAATTATTGTAATTAAACAATTATAAAATGGTCAGTTTTTATAACTAAGGATTGAAAATTTAAAATAAAGATTCTAATAAATAGTACATACTGTAATCAAAAAATCTAAAAAATTTCGAAAATACCGTCTCCGCTCAGAATCATTTTTCGTATACATTATACAATGATATATTATATCATTAAATTCAAATTTAATACCATCCATTATACAGTGATCTACTTGTAACCTACTGTACAGCAGAGCGACATCCACTTGACCCCCTTTTTTATATTTGTTGTCGCCATTTGGGACAGTAAAAATGCATCAATTTTCTTCAACATAATATTTTTCTGGTAGAAAAGTGAATCTATAGTTGGTACTTTGAGGGGTCAAAAGTAAAAAGTGTCTAGAAAAACAAACAGGAAATTAAGGAAAAACTGAGATTTTTACGCAAAATCCGTTTCCAAAAAAATGGATTTTGTTTTTTAGTGTCACTCTAAAAAAATTACCGAATATAGACAAAATGTTCACTGAATGTTGTATTAGTTATGTATTTGCACAGTTGATATTACCGGAAATGAATATAAAGTTAAGCGTAAATCCATAATAATTATTTATGACCATCTGAGGTCAACATTATGACAAAATTCATCAATAATACGAAAATTGGCAAATTATTTGGAGTAAGAAATTCATATAAAAATTTATATTTATATCAAAGATTTGAAAATTTTTATACAAGACTCCTTTTAAGTTTTTCATCATTCAACAAAACAAAAAAAAAAAGTTTTCCTGAAAGTCAAAACTTGTTTACAAGTGTTTTAAGTTAGACATTTGATAATTCTTATATTAACAAATTCTCATATAACGATTTTTTTATATTGTTGTTATTCAAAAACAATGCATTGTTGGATGTCACCGATTTCTGGCAAAAATTACCTTTCCTTTTTTCACCAATTGTAAATTATAGAAATTTAAAGTTTGGGAACCGTTACGCATAGATAATAATGTACATTATATTTACAACAGTCTTCGCTCAGAATCGTTTATCGTTTGTATTTTAATAGTCCATACATGGATTTATTCCTATTACTAATATAGGAGGTGTTTATTTTGTTTCAATGAACTTTAGGTACCTATATCAATTAATAATTTTTGAAACACTGTTTAAAAAAATAAAAATAAATCTGATTACAATTAGAGTTTTGTAATGTACCTACCTATATGTAAAATATAAATACATATAATAATTAACGTTGAATTTTTAGGGACACAATAGGTAACGCATTCGTGTATGTATTACATTGTTTATGTATGTACCTATACGACTATATACGAGTATAGTAACAGTAAGTATATTATTCATAAGTGAGCACATGTCAGGATAGACAGTTGACGGTTCCGTTAACATTTTTCAAGTGTACATGGTTATACGACCCTAATTCCTATGATATAGATATTAGGCGAACAATAGAAGTTAAGTATGTACACTAAATTAAAAGTTACCTAAGACTTATAACGTTGGATTTAGAAAAATAACTTCCATCTTAAAATTAAAATTATATCTTTTGAATTATCACTTAGGTATGAGTTATAACATATATGTCTATAAATTAAACCAAAACGGATATGTCTATTCCAAGTACAGCCTATAAGTATTTACTTATTAATTATAATAATTCCGGGACTGGAAAAACGACGACGGCGTTTGTATTATTCGATCTCGCGTATTTTATATATTATGTTTCGAGCTCAGAACTAAAATATTCGTCTACAATAGCACATTTTTAGTGACATTAATTATTTATTTTAACTCTAAAAAGAAAATCTGAGCCCTAAATAAATATAAAACAAACTTACTTTAAACATCATTTGGCGGAATCCGTGACGTGTGTGCACTTGCGACGTCGCTCTGGAAATGCTCCAGATACATATATCTGAAAATATTGTGATTTTTTAAAAATAAATCCATACGAAACGCAGTATATTTTTTGTTCATGTCAGTTTCACTTATTAAAATTTTAGAATTTTTAACCGACTGTGTCTTCCGCAACGACTTTGACAATTGCCATAGAATATAAATGATAGATATTATATTATACATCCATATGATGAATCCAAAGATATAATATAATCAAAGAGTTCCGTGTTTAGGAACAATTTATTTGTTGGTGTATATATATTAGAAACATAGGCATATTGATTTATGAATCTCAAAGTACAAATGTGCTTATAAATAAATTTAATTTCTGGTTTTTAGGGTTAACTTAAATGTATACAATAAACACAACAAATAGTACCAATGACTATAATACCAACTAAATTTATAGAATTCCAAGTTTAACAATTTCACCGAATATTGTCGAATTGAAACTTAATAATAATTAGGTACCTAGTACCTACCTATTTACCTAATATGTTAATTTTAATTGTACCTATTGGATATATTTTATATTTTAGTGTGATTAGAATGATGTAATTTTAGAATGATGTGTGTTTTTAATTTTTATTTAATTTTTTTGTGTTTATAGCTACTGATTTTTAACTTCAGTATCTTTTCCGATGGGAAAGTAAATTTAGTTGATGCATTCTGGAAGTCTAAATTTAAAATTCCCAGTAGATTACAGACGTCGGGATAAACAAAAAGAAAATTAAGAAAAAACTGGAATTTTTACGCAAAATTGGTATTCGGCAAAATCGATTTTGGTTTTTGGTGTAGGTAACTCTAAAAATTGTATCGTAGGCCGTAGGTATATAAAATATTCACTGAATGTTTATATTAGCATTTTATATACACCAGAAATTATTTTGACCCATGTTGTGCTATTTATAGGCATACAAAATTTTCGATTATTAAGTTTTTTTTATAACTAAGATTTGAAAATTGAATACACGATTTCTTATAAATTTTTCTATTTTTATCAAAAAAAAATGTAGGTTTTTGATTTAAAATTATTATTTGTGGGTTCTTAAAACGTCTAAAGTATATTTTTATATACAAATATGATAATATTCAATATTATGCAAATAATATTAATTGAACTAAATATAACATCTTAAAAATAACAATATAAAATATCCTAGTCTAACAAGCCGTCTTCGGGTCTTCGCTCTGAATTGTTTTTCGTATATAATGATATACCTACCTATATAGGTACTAACATCATTATGTACGGCAATAAATATTAATTTTATGACTAAAGAGTAAATGTAAGCCCTTAAAGAATAGGTAATCAAACTTACGTATATGTCGACTCTTCGGGTTGAGTATAGCCTATATAGGAGTGCCATATTATGTAGAGTACAGATATTTTATGAAATTAACTTGACAAGAATGAAATACATGAACACATTTTGTATAGGTACAAAATTATTGTTTAACGACTTGTCTATTCATTGTTGCAGCCTATTAATTTTTTTTTTTCATTAAAATTATTACAACTGCGAACCGTCTCCGACGAATGACCAGGATTGGCGTTTGCCATAGATGAAAGATATTATAATATGACATCGTCATCAGTTTTCAATTCTATTACTTCTTTGGATGAGACCATTCATTTTTATTTCATATTTCAAAAGAGAATATTATTCGGAGTAAGTATTTAAATCTATATAACAAATGACATATTTTATTTTACTTTGTTTTATTACTCCGACGACTGAAGCCAATTTTACAAAAATATGAAGTATTTATAATTCAATATACAAGTAAATATAAAATTAATATGGTATATAAGTAATACACGTGTAAATAATGATATATAAAACAAATTAAATCCAAACATACGGCTCCCATTACATATTGCATCAATGTGTCATTTTTGTGTATAATATACCTATAGTACCTATATTATTCTATACAATTTTCATTAATTGATTCAAACTTTCAAACTATTATAATTAGTATTTTTCAAACGCTAATTGTGGTCAAAATAATCAAAATATAGTTTTGTTCTTTTATTTAACTGTATAATAAATTGTACATTTTGATTTAATGATAAAAATAAATAAATATGGACATTATGTCAAATATATATATATTATAGTTAAGCAAATATATTGAACTTAATTAATTATATACTGATTCATGATTAGGTATCTTATTATTATTAACTATTTTATTATGGTTTTAATTATTAAAAAACACAATATAGGTATTTATGTATAACAATATATAATAAAATCGCTCGGCTACAACAGAACCTCTCGTGCCGCCACCATCAAATTCATAAAAAAATCAAATCTTCAAAACCTACTATAAAACATTTATGAATATAAATATGTAAATAAACTATAGGAATCATAAGAAAATATCTCAATGTAAAAAAAAAAATTGTACATATATTATATATACGTCTATATGATGAATCCACAGATATAATATAATGTAACTTTTTATATCAAAGAGTGCCGTGTTTAGGAATAATTTGATAGTGTCATAGATCAATATTGAGACGAAACTCGATCAGCTGATTGCGGTATTGGTTCCCTATAGATATTAGAAGCATAATATAGTCATATTTTTTATGAATCTTTAAGTAAAAATGTGATTATAAATAAATATCAATTCAGGTTTTTATAGTTAATTTAAGGTCTACAATAAACACATCAAATTTACAGTATACCGACTATAATACCAACTAGATTTATAAAATTTCTAGTTTAACAATTTCACCGAATACTGTGGAATTTTAAATTAATAATAATTAGGTAGGTATTTAATATGTTAATTTTAATCGTATTGGGTATATTTTTTTATTTTATAATGATGTAATTAGAATGCAATTAGTATGATGTAATTTAAGAATGATGTATGTTTTTAATTTTTATTATTTTTTTTATACCTGTAGCTTTGGTTTTAACTTCAGTATCTCTTCCAACGGTAAAGTGAATTTAGTTGATGCATTCGGGAAGTCTAAATTTAAAATTCCTAGTAGATTTCAAAGGTCGGGATAAACAAAAAAAAATTAAGAAAAACTGGTATTTTCACGCAAAATTGGTTTTCGGCAATATCGATTTTGGTTTTTGGTGTAACTCTAAAAAAAGTACTGTAGATACATGCATTTTTCACTGAATGTTTATATTATTAGCATTTTCTATACACCAGAAATTATTTTAACTCATGTTGTGCTATATATAGGCACACAAAATTTTCGATTATTAAGGTTTTTTTTAACTATAAGATTTTAAAAATGAATACAAGATTTCTTATAAGTATTTCTATTTATATCAAAAACATTTACTCAATTTAAAATTATTATTTGTGGGTTCTTAAAACTTCTAAAGTATATTTTCATATACAAATATGATAATATGCAATATGCAAATAATATTAATTAAACTAGCTATAACGTATTAAAAATAACAATATCAAATATCCTAGTCTGACAAGCCGTCTCCGCTCTGAATTGTTTTTCGTATACAATATGATATTACCTAAATATAGGTACCTACTTACAAGATAATTGAGTTCAAATTTAAACCGGTGTGAAAAATAATGCGCCGGGATGTTAAACATATCGTTTACATGATTCATTATCCCGGTGCAGGATAATTTTAAACCGGTCTAGTTTAGCGAATTTGTGAAAGAACGCCTGTTAATAAATTATTAAAATACAAATTACTACTAGAGCGCGCTACCAGAGCGGGACCAGACAATAAGTCGAGCACTACTGATTTGTGTTAAGTGGTTGGGGAGTAAGTTGCATAGGCCTGTCTAAGACCGTGAGTTCACTGAATATTGATCAGATCGAATACGGTTATGCACTCAGTGTTTACCAAGTGCAAAAAGTGCGTCAAATCGAAAACTCAAGAATAAAACAATATGACGCGGGGGACAGATGCCACGCTGGTTAGGTTGTATCTAAAGTACATTACTTCCAATAATTATCAAATAATGATAAACGGCTTAATGACGTCATGGACAGTGTGCAATTTTTCCTGCTATAGCCTATGATCCATTCAAGCACAGAACAATGGTTCTAGTGGCGCAATTAAGGAGGAGGGGGATTTGGGTGTCGTATACTCGTATCCACCCCATGACTTTTTAAAACAAGTACTTATTGAATATTTAGCTATTATTTTTAGGTATAAGGTATGTACTATAAAAACCCGACTCCCCTATACTAGAAGTTACGTATAACTAAGAAAATATTACTTTGTAACAACACCAATTATTATTGCACAAATATATTAAAATACAGCATAACAATGCCGGTTAGCTTCCAATCAAGTTTTGGAAATTTTTCGGAGTCCTTTATATTCCATCGAGTTACTAACAATGATGCTATCGCCTATCAGAATTTGTCGGTTGGACTTCGTTTCAAAGTTACAACCTTTTGAAGTTATTTTGCATCTACGCAGATTATTCCACGAATCAACTATTCAAAGTATGTAATTATTTATGATGCAGTTATTACATGTACTTTACAAATTTACAATTTTACATTACACAGATCACAGTGGTTGTACTGAGAAGTGCTTAACAATTTAACATGATAAAAACGGACATTTTTTGTTTGGTTTAAGTGGTGGGGCCGGAAATAGGGGGGAGTAAATGTTTAAATGTTTCAATCCTCTCTCCCCCCCCCCTAAACATGACCAAATTACGCCACTGAGGCCAGGCGGCCAGTGATCACTATTCACTATCACCATTCGACATTCGTCACCGGGTACTGACGGAGGAACAACAGCTAAGAACTCGCGTCACCAGAGCGTCCAAGGCGTTCGTCCACCGAGTACCGACGTTCGCGACTGCCTCCCGTCACCAACAGTCCCACATCCACTGCCCACCGGCGTGTGTAGTCCTCGACACGTAGACGACGACAAACGACAAAATGGTTTCCGATGCCGCCAGAAAAAATAGTGCCGCGACGCGACACTGAGTGTCGGCCGGCTATGCATTGTCAGTTTGGATTTGGCGGCGTCGGATCCATGGGGGACAACATTAGGAAGAAGGCCACCAGCGACACGTTGCCCAAACCTGGAAAGGTCAACTCGGGTACTATATTATTATTCTTATTATTACATTTTTATTTGTTGATGTTTATTTATAGAATAGATAGTAGTTTGTTCGTACACTTGAAAATATGTAGGGCAAAGATCTCTTATCTACTTGTTTGTATAATTCTGTAAATAATAAATATCCTAAATTCGTCGGAGAAAGAAAGTGGTTGGTTGTGTTTTGGGTCACTTTCACTGCATGTCGTAGTGTTCGATTAGCCTGGGGTGTTGTAACACATCTGTATAACTGCATCGCGCTTAGTAGTCATTGCAATTTCATTTAGATGCAATGGCACCAATATTGTGTCTGTTTTTCAATATCACTGCATTCTACGTGGTTATGGTCAATTTCTGGTCACGTTTAGTGATTCAATTGTGTTGGTATTTTCCGAGGTATTTTCTTGCGTCATGTAGTAACAAAGTCACTAATCAATAAATCCAATTTGTTTATTTTTCAAATTTAATACATTTTGAGTCTGATAGTTGATATTATTGATAATAATCTAACTTTTTATCTTGTCAAGCACTGTTGCATAATATATTCATATGCACAATAATTAATGTTGAGATTTGGGAGGGCTGAAAATTTGATGTACCTAGGAATGACATTTTTATCATACATTCCATGAGGTGTAAACAATTAAGGTTTTTTGTTGGGCTTATCCCCTCCCCTTCTAGCCCCTCGTCTGTGCCTATGCATGTTTTTAAAGTACAGTGAAACCTCGATAACTCTAAACATACGTCTATAAGTCAAATTTCTGATAACTCGAAGGAATGTCTTGACCCGTTCATTTCAGTATGTACATACAAGTGTTTCAATAACTAGAACTTTTTTTTCTCCCCAACTGATTCAAATAATCTATGTTTCACCGTATTTCTTTTTAAGTCATGTCAAATCATTAGCAAGTACCAATGCAACATTAATGATCTTGCTATATAATTAGGTAATAACTAGAATAGGTACATAATATGTACAAAATAGTAAAGCACTGTGAAAACAGTTTCATTATCGTTCTTGATTCTAAATATAAAAAGGCGCCTACCTCCTCACAAAAACTATTATTAATATCATGTTAAGAATAAAATTAATTAAATAGTACAAATAACCAAATGATAAATTATCTATTAATAATAAAAATATTTAACTATATAGGTATATATGACATCTATATTATTTAATTATTACATAATACCTACTTAAAATGAGTTAATTTGATAGGATCAGAGTTTAAACATGACCAAAGAAATCTCAAATATTTATAACTTTACATTTTTAATAATATTATGCTTTCTTTTGTTTAATTGGGTTATTGACATTTAATAAAACATCCAATTCCTGTATTATTATTATTTCTGTTAATACCTATATTTTTTTTAAATATTATTTACGGGGGTTGAATTAAAAATTGATTAATTCAATGGTTCACTAAAATTGAATGGGATATTAAATTACATTAAAGGAAAATTAGCTCACTATTGATTCATTCAATTTTTAGTGATTGGTTATGCAATTAGGCATTAATGTATATGACTATTATTTACATAAGGTAGACCAGATGTCGCATTTAATTAATATGGGATTGTCCCGTATTTTTAAGCTTTTTGTCCTATTATCTCAATAAATCTATTCTGAATCTCAGTTTCTACTTTCTATAAAATACCCCACATTTTTTTTTTCATATAAAATGTATATTTTTACTTGTCTTTAGTATAACAATTAAAATGTAGAAATGATATGTTAAAATTAATTCATTTCTCACCTAAATAAAGATCCTTATATTCAATGGCTTAAGAAACTTTCATAATATATAATATAATGTTAAAAGGTGTGACTGACAACATAAATGTTATATATAAACAATGTACTTTATTTTCTTAGACCTGTATTCTGAATTTAGTTTTTAAACCTGGCAACATTATCATTACTTATAGCTGAACACCATAAAATTTGTGATATTATATTAATCAGTAAATTATGATAAATGTTAAAAAAGATTGCTTGGGTTATACATTTACGGCCAGTTCCATTACCGCTGTGTTTAACTTGGATTACTTGTAATTTAAACATCATTAAAATATAGTTTCTGGTAATTTCTGTTTCTTTTAACTTATTAGATCATAGTTATTGATAACATTTTTGACAACTTTTCAAATGGAATAAGCAGTGGCGAAGCGTTATAGGAGATAATGAAACAATGTCTACCCACCAAGAATATAAAAAATATTCATTTTTCAAATTTGAATATAATATATTATAATAATATACCTAGGTATATTTTAATATATCAAAAACTTTTCTTTTTTTTTTTAACCGTTATCGTATTCTTAGAATAGTTGTGGTCTGCGCATGCTGTATTCCAGTAAATACAGTATAGAATTAAATATATAATATCTATTATTATAGTTATTTTGTTTTTCCGGGCTCAGTGTGTGGTGAAAATTGAATAGTGAGTGGAGGTCAACATGGAGTCCAAGTGTTTCTCAGGCAACTCCTTAGTTTTGGATTGGTGGGTATTGGTAGAAGAAAAATAGGTCGTATTATCAGTAGGTATAGCAATATTATGAGGGTTATTGTTGTGTTATGAGATGCATCTTGCTGTTTTTATTTTACAAAGTATTTATTCCCGATGTAATATGATCTAAATATTATAATATTTTTATTTATCATTATGCCTGACAATTTAATCAATGAGAATTTGAATAATGGAATAGTTAACTACTCATATGAAATCAAAAATAAAAGATTGTGTCACTTATTTTGTGTTATAACATAATAACATATTTTTTTTTTATAGTTTGTAAAAATTGTTATAGTTTAAATATATTTAATTTTGTTTCTAGTTTTTGAAGATAGATTTTTCCTTTTTTACTAATGGTTTTTTTTCAACGTCTCCCCAACTTAATTTTAACACCTAAAGACCATAAAAATCCTATATTATGTACATTTTTAATACTAATACATACATATTATTATATGAAGGGTTATTGTTATTTATGAAAATATAAATTTAATATTTATTAAAATCCAAGGTACCTATCACATGTTTTTTGCTCATGTAGGTAAACAAATAATAAATATCAAATATATATCTCACCATTGGTACAAGACTTACAAAAATTAGATCTGTTACCAAGTTTTTAGTTTTAAAAATGTGGTATTATTTATGTTACCCAAAGCTTATTACTTTTAATTTAAGGTACAAAATTAAATCTCTACCCGGTGGATATGATGCGATGACAGTTTAACTATAAGTTTTTGAAGAACAAAACTACCACATTTGGCTCGTTTTGTATCAGTTTTCCATTTGAAGCCTAATATTTTATGTGTTATCTTATGACTAATCGATACCAATAATGCTATCATTAAGATAGTAGCCAATAAAACGAAAAGTGAGTTATTTTAGCATGACCACCACAAACTGAAATATGGCGTTCATTATTTTTCACAAGTGTGCATCCAGTAGAGTATTTTCATGTTAAAACTTTTCAAATCAAAGTAAGGCAGTCTTGAATTCTTGTGTTTATGAAACATGCAACTATGCAACAAAGATACATATAAAAATGTGAAGGTATCATTTTTTTTTACCATAAAAATGAATAAAATCTATTGAATTTTAAGTTGTGGCAGTCTTGTACTAATAGTGCGATATGTTAATAAATCTCATTAAATAAGAATAGTTAATCAAATATTAATATTAATATTCTAGATTATTAGATTAAGACCAATTATTATAAATAAGTTCAACAAAATAGTTCTTTGTTTAATGTTTTATAAATCCATGGACACCTTAAGACAAACTTGATTTGTTTCTAACTATAAATAGACTAAATTATTAGTTAATCAATATAATTATAAAATAAACATATGTAATTATTTTCTACAAATATTTTATTGAAAATTAATCTGATAAATTATCCAATAAATCAATATTACAATATGATGCTTTGTACAATGTATTTTAATATTTAAAGTTAGTCTATTTCTTCTGTGGACTTTTTTTCTGTGTTAACATCTAATGACTGTCCATATTGTTCCAAATATCGAACCATTGTCAACTGTGTTTGTCCTATAGTCTGCAAACACTTATTGTTTACTTGACTTATTACATCAACCAGTTTTGATCTGGCGTGATCAATATTTACTAGGTTTCCATATTCTACAGTTTGGTTTTTGCTTAATAATTTCCCATCAACTATGGATGCTAATAAAATTAAGTGAGGCATCTTCTTTGTAATTTTTAACAATTTCGGTACCTGCGGTGTGCTACTAAATACTATTGAACTATGTGATTGAAATAAATCCAACACTGCAGCATAATTTGTTTCTGCCAAGGCTAGTTTTAAAGTGCTTTTACCATACACAACATGATCCATATCAGCCATTTTGAAAGTTTTCCTAGTTTTGAAGTCAATTTCCCCCTTTACTGGATTTTTATGAAATATTGCAACCATTGCACTCTGCTCAAATAATTCTTTAAGTTCTTTAGCCAAAATGTTTTCATATGGATTATTTTCTATTTGTTTAAATGCTTTACTGAATGGTTTTGGGCATCTTTCACTCCATGTCATATTTGATGGTTTAGGCCATGGATACTTAGGCTTTGTAATTGTTTCAATGACGGCTCGGTAATGATCTGGTTTTCTGGGTTTCTGTACATTGACTCTTCTATACCGAACGCTGATGACAATTGGTGTAAATCCTCGGCTACAAATAGTTTTAGTTGAACAGTTGAACATGATCTAATTATTATTAGAAATTTTATTGTTTGGATAAAAAAAATTTTAAATACCTATAATTAATTAACTACTCACAACAATAAAAAAAAAGGTATTGTGTAGAGTACAACAACTGTGAAGTGTGAACTGATGTCTGATATATTAAAATGTAAATAATGTAATACCTATCTAATAAATAATATTTTAATATAAGGCTTACTTGGAATGATAACCTCAATTCCTTCTCATTTTTGACCAATCTCGAAACGCAGTGTAGCCATATACTATTATAATACTACCATGCTTTCAAATATTGTATTGGGCGTGTCTTAGTTGAGTTAATAGGTTCAATAAAGTTACATCAAACTTCAAAGCAAATAAAATCAGTTTAAAAATAAATTTCAAAAATCTATTTCTAGATTTTTTTTAGTGCAATTTCTCATGTTGATTTTGATACCTAAACCATGTATCTAAGACCAATGTGACTTAAGTACTATTAGAAAGACGAAAGTATGTTTTCACGGTTGATTTTTTTCTACTGATCGTTTGATCTTTTAATGCAAATCAAAACACTAATTAAATATTTATTTAAAAGAAGAATATGCAATTTTCTAAGAAAATCTTTGGTTAGATTATGTATTTATTTATGTTTAATTCTATCAATGGTCATTAAATCATTTATTAAAATAGAACATCAGGAATTCTGGAATAATAAAATTAATGAAGGGAATTGAAGGTAATTAGTAATTACATATTATATTTTAGTCATAAAGACTGGTACAAGACGCAAGTTATACCTACGTATCGCAATTGGTATTTTTATGAATTGCAATTAATATTTTTTTTATTTACCTCTGGAGATCTGCCTTGTATGTACAAGTGTTATCGTATTTTTATTTTTTTAAATTAAATTCTAAATCAAAAATATGAGTAGTTACATATTATGTAATATTGTAATAGTATTGATAATTAGTAATTAACTTTTTTTAAATATTGATAACAATATTTAAAACTTTAAATAAATACGTACCCATTTTTTAAATTTATAATTTGAGGTTTCAAAAAAATCACTACTCTAGATTTCATTCTAAATTATTTACACACCCTGACCTAAAATGTCATCAATCATCATTCTTGTAAAACTCTCCCTGGGGACCCAATACGCCGTTTGAAACGAAAATTGGTATAGAGACTTACTCAAATAAATCCGCAATAAAATAATATCGAGTTGGATTCTATCTGCAATGGATGGCCTCCCTCTTCATATAATAAAATTCGTGTCTCACCTGTATATGTTGTCATCATATACTTATTGTACTTTACTTGCATGGATTGTTTATTTTCTAATAAAAAAAAAAATTTAAAAAAACATTAATTTTGAATTTGTTGCCTATACCATTCTTATACGATGTACCTAATAATAAAGATTATTCATTTTTATTTATTTAGGATTTTACGTAATTTTTTTCTCGCTACTAAATTTATAACAATTATATAAGTTAGTTTAAGTATTTCTATATTCCCTAACGTAATTACGTCATGGAATCAATAGGTACCTAAGTATAAATATATAACAATAATAAATCTCTGGAATATAATATATGTTTTGGCTTACACTCGATAAGTAATTTGTACTACACTACTACTATCTACTGTCCACTCTTATTAACTTGTATCCATATTGGCAATATATTATAAATTCATAAAACAAAAGATATTTTTTTTATTTTATTGAAGTAATCTACAATCTATACATTTTTTGTACAATAAGTAGGTTTGATAAGAGACAAAGGAAAGTAATTAACATGAATCTTGAGATTAGGGAGGATACCCTGCAATGACATTAATAACGTTGTTTATAATTTTGCTTTAGTTTTGTGTAATATATTTTATATACAATTTCTAGTACGATCTATTAATGTATAATTTAAAAATAATTGGCTTATCAATAGTATATAAACTCACAAATTCTTATCAAACTTTTACTTGATTTATTATATTTATATATATATTATTGGTTTACATAGACTAGACTTGTACACATAACACATTTATAGGTTTCACTATTTATTTAAAAAAATACTTAATATAATTTGAGAAGTTATCAGGTTTTTAGATTCTGAGCGGAGTGATAATGATATTTTAACTAGGTACGCGAATAGCGTATAAGCAGATTACACTATACCTATTACACAATCAGAAGATCGAAGGATAGGTACGAGTGTGCCGTATTGTTGACTCGAGAGAATTCAGGATTTAAAAACTTATGAACCTATTTTTGTCTGAGTAAAATATTATAGGTATTACAAGCATTTCAGTCACAAAATGGTAGAACTTTTCAAGTAACATCAAACAAGTACCTATACCAAAATAACTCACACTCGTTATTTTTGATTTTAAAATTAAGTACATTAAGAATCGAAGTAAAATTATCTAGAAGTAACTATATAAGGCCTGATCTATAACGAACTCTAAAGGACATTTTCAGTTTCCAATTTTTTTAGTTTTTTTTCTATAAATGTCAATAAAATTTTATTTGTTGGGTAAAAAATCTTGAAAATTTAATAGCAGGCTTCTAATATATAGTTTCAAAGGCAGATGAAAAATATTAAAAATCCGTACTAACAATTTTTTTATAGGTAATCAAAGTTCAAATTTTGACAAAATACGTAAAAATGACGAAAATGTGCAATTTTATTTTGAGTTAGAAATTCATAAAAATTTTTCTTTTTAAATCTAAGGTTTGAAAATGTAATACAAGATTTCTCATAAGTTTGCCTAATTTTATCAATAGACAAATGTTTGTAAGCAAGTCAAAATAAATTTTTATGAGCATTTTAAGTTCAAATTTTTACAAGATTAGATATTCATTCGATTTCTCATGTAGCGATTTTCTTATTTTGTTGCGATTCAAAAACGAATTACTGTAGATGCATGAAAATTTAACTGAATGTTTATATAAGCATTTTCTATACATCATTTAATTTTTAATATATTTTGACTCTTTTTGAGCTTTTTACGGTCCATTTCAATTTTCAATTTTTTTAGTTTTTTTTTATATAAATACCAATACATTTTTATTTGTCGGGCCAATAATAATGAAAATTTAATACAAGGCTCCTGATATGTTGTTATTATAGCAATTGAAAAATATTAAAAATACATAGCCACACATTTTTTTATTAGCATTTAAAGTTCGAATTTTGACAAAATTCATCAAAATCTCGAAAATTAACAATCATTGTAATTATTACATAAACAATTATAAAATGGTCAGTTTTTATAAGTAAGGATTGAAAATTTAAAACAAAGATTCTAATAAATAGTACATACTGTAATCAAAAAAATCTAAAAAATATATAAACATAGTTATTTTTTACAGACATTTTAAGTTCAAACTTGAACGAAATCACATATTAAAATCAATATTAACGATTTTGGTTATATTATTGTAATTTAAAAATATCATTTGTGGATATATTAATATTAAACTGAAAAATCAAAATATGGCCTATACATACAATCTACAGTTTAATATTACCATAGAACAATATAGAAGTGATAATAATAATAATATTAATTCAACTTAGCAGCTATACCGTAAAATAACAATGTCAATATAATTTAAAATATCCTAGACTGACATACCGTCTCCGCTCAGAATCGTTTTTCGTATACAAATATACAATGATAGTATATCATTGAATTCAAATTTAATGACATCCATTATACAATATACAGTGACCTACTTGTAACCTACTGTACAGCGGAGCGACATCCACTTGACCCCCTTTTTTTTCTTTAATTTATAAACAACAATCATTGAAGCAAATAATTGGTTTCGTGAAAGTGCTTTAAAGCAAGTTAATTGCATTCAAAAATTGTTAGGAAGATATAGAAAATTATACTGAAATAACAAAAACTATATAAACGATTACTATAGGTACTATATATATTTTTGTATTTAGATTATATTTAAGAACTTTATTCGCTATGTTACTATATTAAATGCTGCATGCGTTCTGTAATCTTTTTCAAAATTATAATTATAAAAGTTAAAATATGCACAATATTTTTCTAGCACTATTTAAAATAGAATTCGGGCTTTGATTCGCAAAAAGTTCTAATTTTTCAAGTAAAAATAATAATAATTTAAATCCAGCTTATCAACGAGGTGTGAGAATTTTTCCTGTGAAATCATTTTTGTTATAACAATACACCGTATGTATCAACCCCCTTAAATAGGTATCAGGCAGTAGATTAATGGAAAAGTATTATAATTAAGGTAGCAACCACGATTTAAGATATAAGATATTTAAATATATCTTAAATCGCGGTAGCAACTATACATTGTTACTATTGTGGCTATCAAAAACTGTTAATAAAATTATAATTTAGCCAAAGTTAACATTGTGATTAAGTCTACCAAAATTATTCTCGTTTCGTTTTTCTCCTTGGACCAACATAAAACCAAACCCAAAGTAAATAAGGCAGTGGTAGCGGGACAGGTAGTACTCTGTTGAATGTTCATCGGCCGGGCGCTATACAGCCGCGTATAGCTGTGTAAAGAGGGAATCGTGGTGTCCGGTGTCCGGAGGGATTGAATGTGTGGGAGGGGAATCTGTTTACATTCGGTAGTAATAATTTATGTACATATCCAGTGCACACGCATAATAATATATAATATTATAATAATATTATGAACGTACGTCGTGAAAATATACGTTTTCATCGTAAATGTAATCACACGCTTGATATTAGTTGGTGAAAAAAAAATTAATATTATGTTTGACCACCGTCTGCGCGACCGTAGTCGTAGGTGTAACTACACGGTTCGGTAAATATTTCATGGTATACAATTGTATACGACTCCTACATTTACAGTTGTAATCCAGGCCTCTATGCAGCTCGACGACTGATACACCTCTGCAGTCTGCAGGCGACTGCGCGGTCTCTTATAATATCATTAAATTCTCACTCATCTGTAGATCGACTAGATCGCCATCGTTTCTTGCATACCTGGTTTATTGTCTATAATGTACCAACGACGACAGAATAACAATAATGTCGCAAAAATCGTTTTCGTAATTTTCATCAGAAGTGCCGTATTTTAATATAAATTTAATAAATTAAATATTTGCTGCCGGTTGTGCGCGACTTTTCGAACCCGTGGAATTTATCCCGCTTATTTTTTCCACTGTTCGTCTCGAGCGAAATGGAGACAACGCCGCCTCCGCCGCACCCCATCGCCGAAAACCACCTGCCAACCCCAGAGCAACAGGTAGTTTTGTCAGTAAACAGTGTACCTGCTTGTGCTTGAACAATATTATTTATTATTATTATTTTATATTATTTGTAACTGAGGCTATTTTATGTATAAGTGTAACGAATGCCTTTTTTGTTTTTCCGTTGAACCGGATTTATAATTTTGTTATAGTCATATATACATATATATATATATATATTCTTTTATGAATTATTATTTTTCTCTAAAATAGAGGTAAATCATATTTTTACTAAAAACATTTTAAATAGTATAGAGAAACGCTCAACTTTAACCGGTTGGTAAACCTGATACAACTCACACTCACGCACGCACACTACTATTCATCCAGGCGTGAAACCATTGTGACTTTCCATTACAATGAACCTCATAATATTCAGGACCGTTTTTTTCTCGTTATTATTTTCTCACAGTCTATTCACAATCAACAATAGAGGCTGTTGCTAACACGCTCTTCTCTCTGCAGGTACCTACTCGTTTCATGGAATGTTTTTTAGACCTTTTTTTTCGTATGTAAGATTATCGTTTGCTTATGGTGTAGTGGTGTGTATATAGTGTGGAGTAGGAGCGACTGAGGGAGTCCTTGTATCATTATTATTATTATTAATGATGAAATGATTTTTACATTAGATTCTCATTTTAACTGCTTTATTATTTTTAGTGTGTAAAGAATGGTTGGTCCACGAAGACGGCGCATTGGCGTATCATTTACAAAAGTTGGAAGGTCAGTTATGTTCTGTTGTGTTATTATTATTGTCTAGTGTTTATCCATTTTATTATCTTGATTTAACAAATTTTTATAAATGTTTTACAGTCGACGAACATTACAATGGCAATCGTTCGCGAAATGCTATCGTTCGACAAGACTTGCCTACAGCCAAGGAGGAACAAGAACGTGAAATCCGTGAAGCTGAAGAACGTTACGGCGTATTCATCAAAGAACAGTGAGTACAAGTTTAGAATGTGGATGATTAATTTTATATATAATTTCTAAAAGCCAATATTTTAATTTTTAATAATCATTTAGCCTTTATCTGATCCATATTAATAATAAAAAAAGTTGTAATTTGGAAAAAACATTGTTAATTAAAATAAATTAAAAAAAACCTGTTGAGTGGTAACTATCTGCTGTGCATTAGGTGTTGAGAGTCACTGTAATGTGAATTTTTAACCACAAGTTCTTTGACCGAGTGAAAATTTTTTTATCGACATTAATTGAAAATAAACTAATTAAATTGAAAAATGCATGTGCTTTTAGATAGCTCATCGTAAGTAATAATATTTTGAAAATTTTATAGTGTTGGTATAGAAAATGCTTATACAATCATTCAGTTAAAATTGCATGTACCTATCTAAGGTAATTTTTTTAGAGTCAAGCCAAAATTGATTTGGTTGGAAATCTTAATTTTGACTTCTCGAATGCAACAACTAAATTCACTTTCCCAATTTGAAACGACATTAAAGTTGAAAATCTAATCATTAGTTTGACTACTTATCTTGTAAACAGACACTAAAAATAAAAGAATAAAACACATCATTGTAAAATCAATATATTAATCAGAATCTAAAAGTACCTATAAAGGTTAGTTATACCAGAATTTTGATAGTACAGTAAAACCTAATAATGAACAGCTAAGAATTTCCATACAGTAGAAATAACAATAGTCCCATGTATTTATGTATTTTAGTCTACCTACAGTGGAAAAATCAGTTGGTCCCGAGCAATTCAGTTAAATTATATATTACTGTAACATCATTGTGGCCATAAAGTTGTATGTTAGTTAGCATGATACTTTTATTTCTTAAACAATATAATTTATTATCTTATGACTAAATAATGTATTGATTGATAAACTAATGATTTCATTAATTTTTTTAGGGAAGAAAAAGATCTCAAAGTTGCTATGGAATTAGCTGAAAAATTAACAAGAAATAAATATACACATGAAATTGGGGTTACTACAAATTCAGCTGGAGGTAGACCAGGAATATTAAAGAAACACTGTCAACCAGAATCTACTAAAAAGTATTTATTTTATCAAATGTTTAATTGTAATAATCTAATTGAGATTCAAATTACAAGAATTAAATATTGATCAATTTATAAAGTTTCACAGTAGAGTCCAATGAATATACTGAGTTTGATATTGATGATATTTTGCATGACATTGACTATAAAGAAGAGGTCAACCGTCAAATTCAAGAACAAAAGGATGCTGTGAGTACTTTCTTTTTGTTCTTTACATTGTATTCATTAGTTATTAGATCCAGTCATAGCATTTAACGGGTGTAGTCTTTAGTACACGTTAGTATTTATAGTCGTGACTAGAGTTACACTCGTCAAATTCTAACGACGTAAGCAACAGTATGTCAAAATAGTTATAATCTTACCTTAAATTTGTATACAGTACTTAGTAAATTAATAATTGCTAATAAATAAATATAAGGAATTGGCCAAGCGACTACAAGAACAAGAAGGGCGTCCCATGTCAATTGAAGATAGGGATAGATTAATTGCTATTGAAACACAAGACTGTGAACTGGCTAAGCTTTTACAAGAAAAAGTAAGATTTATTAACTTTAATGTAAGGGAAGTTTGTTAAGATACAATTTTTTTTTTAGGAAAAAGCACGACTAAGAAGAGCTCGTGATAAAGCAAAACAAAAAGCATTACTTAAAAAACAACAGCAGTTGGAAGAATCGTCTGAAGCTGTATCAACTACCCAAGAACCTCTTTCTAATATTGCAATTGCTATTGATCCGACATATAGTTCAAGAAGAACAGAACTAAAAGACAATTTTTGTAAGTGTATTAGTTAGTTAATATTTATTTAGCAAAATAATTATAAGTTGAACTTATAGGTGGTACTTCTACTACTCTATCTTCATCATTAGACGATGTTCCTCCATACATGCCAATTCAAGGACAACGACGTAGCAATCATACAGATAAGAAAAAAAAGTCTAAGACTGACGGTGTTGCATCATTTTTTAAAGTATTTAAGTAACGTTTAGTGGTGTAATATTTCTATATTTTAGTTTCTGAGCATAACAAAAATTGTATTATATTTTAAGTAAATTCTTTATTTTGTTAATAATATTTATTATTAATCAAAACCTGATATTCCACCAATTTATAAAACTGTGTTCATTGTCCATCTGAACATATTTTAAAAATTCATGTTAACTGAAATAATGCATATTTTTATTTTTAATATTTCACTTGCTGTCAATTATATTTTTATCTTATAGTTCATATTATTCAAAAATGTATATATATTTTTTTTTTTTGATATTGTTCTTACTTTAATTATGAATCTAATTGCATTAATCTATTGATAATAATGGTTGTGATAAAAAAAAATTGTATGTACAGCGTTTTATTATTTTTATTGTTAAATTAATGAAATAAAAAATTATTTGTATTATTATATTTTGATGGTATTGCATAACACACAGAATATTAATAATTGCCCATATCTTTACCTGTCCTACCTCCCGTCTTGTGTCGAATTTTTATTTTTCTGATAAAAATGTATTGGTACTCATTTTTTTTAACTGATAAAATATGCATTTAAGTACCTGTACTTATTTATTTTAGTTTTTTCAAAATGTGTGAGTTTTATTTAATTTAATTCTAGAGGTTAGCAACTTAAAACAATTAAAAGGCCTACTAACGCAGTTTTGCCTATAAATATGATTTAATTTCTTAGTTTATTACAATTAACAATACATTTTAATTTTAAATTTGTTGACATTAAGTGGTTAGGTTAACTTCCCAAGTACAAATGTCCAATTCCACTCTGTACCCTGGTTTGGAAGCTGATCATTTAGAGTTTAGACTTCTTGGTGGCCACAGTTCAGTTAAAAAGTGGTTTTTCTCAAACCAAGGACTACCTCGTCGTTTAAGAACTATAATAAGTGTTTTACAACCAAGTTTTATTGGATTACCAAGATTTTACTAGATTTTTTCCTGATTTCAATATTCAATAAAACAAAATATTTAAAAATCATACAATATACTCAACATAATATCATCAACGATTGGATGTCAGGGAATAAATTGTTATTTTTGTTACTTACAGAAAAGTATTTTAAAGCAGCCACCAAAAAAAGTAAAAATAAATATTTTTTAATACAAAATATATATTTTGTTATTTATCATTTATACATTCTGAGAAGACTGCTAAGCTGTCATGTTTTAAAATCTTAAAGATTATTTGATGCCAAATCCATTATTCAGCAAGATGTTTAGCTTTGGGGTATGCAAGTTAAAAAAGGTTGGGAACTGCTGAAATAAATAATTATAATGTTTAATAATGTGTTTTTTGAAACCAAATTCAAGGGCTTTTTTAAATTTGACCACTTGGTAGGAGTAAAATATTTTAATGACAAATACTATAAAATCAGTATTCTCATAGTAACATTCTTATCACATATAATTATGCTCCTGCAGTCTTGTCTAAGCTTTAGCTGCTTGAGTCCCAGGAATAAAAAAACTACCATTGCATTTTTACTTTAATTAATGCTCATTTATTTGTCAAAATAATCTATATCACTATTAACTTATGTAGCAAAGTAGGTTAAAATGTAATACTTTTAAACCTTCATTAAATGAACCAAAATAAATTTATGTATTATTAACTAACAAATAATTTTTAATCAATTATTTGTTATCTATAAAAATTATACTATAAGAAAAAAAAGGTTATACAATGTTTAGTATTTAATATTATGAAATTGTGTTCATTTAATAATATGTATGAATTTTAAAATTAATAGATTCTAAACTAAAACATAAATATTTAAATGAACTTAAAATTTTTTGTTCAGAATAATAGTGTTTCGTTTTTGAATACTTGCAAATGGATTGACTCGTGGACATCCACTTTCGCGTTGAACAACTTCTACCACACTATAATTGGGAAGCCACGACTATAAAATTCAGTGCAATTTATTATTCAAAGAGAATAAGAGAAAATTGGAAATAAATTAATATTCAATGAAAATGAAAATGAAAATTACTTTTTCTTTAAGAGCTGTAGCCACAACATTTCTGTTTGGTTCAGCGTCATAAGCTACTGATTCGCAGCCAAAAT
This sequence comes from Nasonovia ribisnigri, assembly GCA_027563435.1. Lineage (NCBI taxonomy): Eukaryota > Metazoa > Arthropoda > Insecta > Hemiptera > Aphididae > Nasonovia > Nasonovia ribisnigri. The sequence continues at coordinate 105,535 of JANEHU010000234.1, read as the reverse complement.
GTTCACTGTACTCGTGAATCAATTTCCGCTTTTCATACTTCATTACTTCAAATGAATGACTTCGAGAATTTTGTTTGGACTAATAACATTTCAATTTATTAAGCTCAATTTGTAAATAATTTAATTATAACACTTACTTGTTTAGCATTAGTGACCAATTCAGCAAGTTTTTCATGAACATAATTACAGAATGATGTATCTTTTTTTGCAAATTCTTTCATGAAATCTGAATATCGTGGAGTGACATTGGGAGATAAATCTGGATTGCGGATTTGAAGTGCAAGGGCAATACGGCGATTTCGTTCTAATTTAGCACATTCTGTTGTACATTCCAGACTAAAAATTATAAATATAATTCATTCATTCTAGAATTATACAATTTATAATAATATATAAAGTTTACAAATAAATTACATTTTATATGATTTTATGATTGGCGATGAGTCAACAATATTGTCTAGGAAGCTCATTGACTGTGCTTTAACTTGAAGACGATATTCTATCACCTTAGGGTCAGAACACATCCTAGCTTCTGTCAAATTCCCACAAATACAGCTAACACTCACCTTGAAAGAATTATATTATAAATTATGTTTATATTATTATAACATCAAAAAGAGTTTTACCATTATTTTGCATGCTATTGGCGGACATGGACCATTATGACAAGGTTTTGAGCATGGATGGCTGCAATCCGATTTTGGTAAATTGCACGGTAACCGACATGGACCAGTATTACACGGAGGTGCATGACATGGTTTGGTACAAGTGTGTCTTTTGCAAGGAAGTGGAATGCCACAAGGCATTCCACATGATACATTTTTTATATGACATGGTATAGCAAACCGTAGCTAAACAGTTAAAAAAATAAAAATATAATGTGGTACATTGTAAACCTAATGTATTGTAATTTATACCTCATGACCACCAAAACACAATTTTTCAGTCAGAGCTATACAAGGAGGACATTCATCCTCATTATGACATATATGAGTAGCTGGATGACCACATTCATGTTCTCGTGAACAAGGTAAAGTACATAATGGTGGACGAGTACCACACCTGACAGGAGGAGAAATAAAACTATTGCCACATCGACAATACAACTCTTCAAAACCTATTAAAATAAATCAATAACAATTAAAAAGATCATATAATAAAGTACAGTGGATTCAGATGTATGTATGGAAAAACAAAGGCAATAATATTAATGAATGAAATCTGATATAAGTTTTATAATGTTTAGTGAAATAATTAGTTTATAATAAGGGAAATAATCCTAAAAACTAGTTGTGACATTATGTGGAGTATAGACATTCTATGGACATTTAGGAACTTTGTAAAAAATGTTTTGAAAAGAAAAATGCTGAAATAGCGTTACCTACCACAGAAAAAAATTATTTTAATTGTTGGAGGTTTACAAAATAAATAATAATATGTAATTAGGCATAGTTTTATTATAAGATCAAAAATGCAGTTAATGACATTTATAAACAAAAGACCAAAATAATATTTTCATATCATAAATACAGAGACTAGATATTATATTCTTTATATTAGATTCTGAGAGGAGCGAAGAACGTATTGATTTTACAATTATGTGTCTTTTTTTTGTGTTTCATCACCTTTTGGGACAGTAAAAATGCTTCAAATTGTTTCTTCAACATCTTTTCTGGTAAAAAAGTGAATCGTGTTAGTACTTTGGGGGGTCAAAAGTAAAAATTCTCATTAAATTTCAATTGTGTCAGGAAAAACAAACAGAAAAATATGGAAAAACTAAGATTTTATGCAAAACCAGATAAAAAACATGAACACATTTATTTTTTATATACATTATAAGTTCAAATTAAAACAAAATTACATTTGAATACCAAGAATAATGGTTTTAGTTATTTTGTTGTAATTTTAAATATTATTAGTGGGTATATGGAACTTTTACTGAATAATATTACTTATTATACACACAATAACATTTCAAATGGAATTTTTTTGGCAAAAATGAATTTAATCTTCTGTTGTCCAAATGCCTAATAGTAAAATAAATTACTTTCATCACAATAATATCATCAAATATACTTAGTAATATTATATGATTTTATATCATTCATTCAAATTTAACACATGTGACTCTAGAGTGACTCTCTAGACATCTAATGTACAGCAGTACCCACTTACCCGCTTTTTTTATATTGTATTTAATCACAATAATTATGAATATAAATTTATACCTCAACACATTTAATTAAATTAAAAACTGTAATTTGCATGAATAACTTAAAGAAATAGATATTTTTCAAACAATATAAACTGATAGTTGAAATATTATATTATTATATACTTATAAATAAGTTGGTTTATAATAAATAATATCATAAAAGTAATAGGAGATTACAAATTACTAATTTTTTTAGGCATTGTCAGTTGTTTCATATTTACATAAGTTACATACACATAATAATGATTATAGATTATATATTTAGACCTACTTGCTTCATAGCATATTAAACAGCTTCCAGAATGACAAACACGATCACAACGATGTTGACGGCAATTTAATAGTCCATTACATGTTCTGGTACATACATGTTCTTGTGCATTACAACATATTACCATACATCTATGCTTACCGCAAGACATCATCTAAGAACGAAAAAATATAATTTCAATCAATAAGAATTATTTATCATAGATATAAACACGTTCATACTTCAATTTTTTTTTTATATTTTACTTTTATTAATTTACATAATTATATAATTTTGAATTACATGTAAAATGTATTATAATCAATATTAATCATATTTTTTTATACAGATACATTTTAAACGAAAAAAATCATGTGCATGTCTATATTAATTTTAACTGAAACATAGTTAATAAATTTAGAAGTATGTATATATGTATATATTATATGGGTAACATATTTAAAGAGGTTTATAAAGTTTAGTACATAATTTGTATATTTATTTATTTTTTACAAGATATCTTTTAATAGTAAACATTATGTTATTATCTGTACATTTTAAGTTTTTATACATTTTTAACTATGCATTATGTATATTAAGGCTATATTAAAGTTGTTTCTACTTGTTATGGGTAAAAAAATTCACTTTCAAAAATTGTAAATCTTTATAACTTTGTTTTTAATAATAAGGAATAAAAGGAGTTTAAAATTAAATAAGAACATTTATTTAATAAAATTAAAATTGACAGTGATGAATGATGATGGGTGTTTATAGTTAAAAGAATACATCTCACCTTGTTACATTTCTTTTTGCAAGTCAATTCACTGGTTACAGAATTACATTTTATTTCCTTGGATCTACTTCCGCATTTACAAACATATTTGGTTTTAAGTTCACAGCGAACACATGGGCCTTCATGACAATTTTGTTCACATAGATGGGGGCTTTCTTTACAAATAAATACAATAAATTAGTTAATAAAATGACAATGTATGTCCATATAGTACACATACCTGGCGGACCACACTCTAGAGGTTTTCCACATGGTTGGTCACATGTGGGTACCGGTTGTATACATAATGTACGGTTGCTAAGTTCATCTTCTGTTAATAGCCGTTTTCCACAAGGACATCTATTAACAGATAATGCTATACACGGGTCACATTGACCAACATGACACAGTTTCTGGCATAAGTGATTTTCACAAGACAATTTTTTTTCACACAGATTTCCACAGCTGTAATATATCACCATAGCATTCTCTGGAGTGCATGGTACTTGTCGTTTCGATTTCCCACAATAACACACTGAAAAATAAACCCATTGTTTGTAGTTGTAAATATTACGAGAAATTGTTTATAAGATAAATTTGTTTTTCAATATGATCTCCAAATAATTATTTCTTTGAAGTATCATCTGTGTTCATTTATCAATTCAAACAGACAGGTGAAATAAATTATAAATTATTTGGAGTTCAGTTTTTCACAATATACAAACTTTCAAATGCTTAGGTACTCGTCTGTAGGTATGACATTATTTATCAGCTATCTGTTAAAATTTACAAAAGATGATTTTAATTGCTCTAAGAAGCAATTAATTAAATTCAATTTCCAAGCTTTTTTTCTTAAGTAAGAAAGCATATCATTGTACCAGCATAAATAGAAAAACATTGCCGAGGAACTCGCACCAAACAACTGCGGCAGAGTAGCAAAGATTTTGGGACTTCTCATATCTGTTTTTTTTAGATAGTTGTAAAATATTCTATTGATCTAGCCTCTAGGATAAGATAAACTATCTATTCATCTATTCTGTGAAATTAAGTGACTAAATAGTTTTATTTAGCATATTTTGACTAATTTTAATAATAATTATTTTATTTTATGGCATTATACCGGGAACAACAGTACATAATATACTAGTATAGTAAATTTCCGTTTTTACGTAATATTGCATTTATTATATTATATTAATATTCGATTAATAATAAATAATAATTATTATTATAATAGCATATATATCTTATATGATGTATAACCATTATCTTTTAAGTCAATGCCAAATTTGGGCTTACCGTAGAAACAGTATTAACATTTTTATAAATATTTGACTACAAAATAATTTACAAATTGTTGTGGTATTGTCTAATTCTGAACTTAAAAATTCAAATACTAATTAAAAAAGTTAAAGATATAACTCAGTCAAAATATCACCATGCCAAAATATAATAAAAATTTAAAGTATCTATTTTTTTTTTTTAATTTAAAAAAAAAGAAATTTTTTAATTTACAGGTCTATCAAATGTCATAACAATTTTAACTTCAAGCGCTCATAACAGGTGCTTATTCTGCTTTAATTTTCACTAGAAACTAAGAATATTAAAAACACATATTTTTATATCAATATTTCCAATTTTAATTGAATAAAATAATATTTTTATCCATTATTCAAATAATAATTAAGAAAACCATTACTTACTTAGCAAGCATATATTATAACAGTTTGTAAATCAACAAAATTTAATGATCATTATAACTAAATATTATTAAAATTACTGTTTAATTTTTAATTATTTTAACATATATTTATCAAACTAATACATTATAATAAATAATTCATTCATAATAAAAATAAGTATAATGAATATAAATTGGCACTTTGAATACAATGCATGTTTTGTTTACATATTATTTTAAAATTATAAAAAGGAATTTACATTTGTTTTCTTAAAAAGAGGAACTAGAACTGGAACTGTAACTGGAGGTACTGGCAGAAGAATTTGAGTCATTCAAATAGCTGATATCGCTTTGTGAACTATCAGTAGAATCTTCAGAATAACTTGAACTAGTAACAGCACTGACATTTATTATTTCATTGCCACTCATATTCCATGAATGTCTACTTTGCTCACTATCCATTGGTGAAGGACTGCGAACAATATCTTCTGTTTCATCAATAGAACTACTATCTGCCCAAGTTTGATTGGTAGTATCATATTCATGAGGGTTATAATTATTTAAAACACAACCTTCATTATCTTCATCATTATCTTCTTCTCCTCCAGTATCATCTTCATCTTCATCATCATCATTGTCATCGTCATCATCGTCGTCGTCATCATCACCCTCAGCATCATCATCATCATCATCAGTCACTGGATACTCAATTTCAAACTCGTGAGAACCAGAGTAACCAGAAAGTGGGTTTGCTAAGACCACAGGAAAATTTGAATTACTACGATAACCAAAATCAATATCTTCCATAATATCATCTATATCATCGACGTCAACATCATAATCTCTATCATCAACTTCACTTTCATCTGAATCATCAATAAAGGCATTATTATAAGGCATATAATTAGCAATATTATAATTACTAGAAGTAGAATAATATGAATCATGGACATTCCTCTGCTCAAACAATTCCTCTGGATTCAAGCCTAGCATTCTTAATTCTTCCTCTGTTACTACTGATTCAGGTGGTAATAGGTTATACTGCAAAATTGCATCAGCAAATGATGCATTTGATGCAACTAAAGTTGCTTCTGGCGGATTTAAATCTAAAACAAATAATGGTAAATAATTAAATATTAAATTAAAACGAAAATATTTAGGCGTTCTTTACATATTGTTTTTAAAATTTTCAACAAAATCTTATGATATATAAGGCGTTTTTTACAATTCTTGCTATTAAGTTTGTTTTTTCACTATTCCAGATAATTTACATTAACTTAATGTTAACATGTACAAATATTGTATGATTAAGAGGACGCCACACCCAAAAGTGTTGTATCCATCTTACAAGTACATAACATAGCAAATTTACACTCAGCAGATCACGTTTAGCTCCATTAGTTTAAATATTAATTCAACCTATTATGAAACTTGATGATAAGAAAATTATCTGTGTTTGTGTATGTTGGATATTTATGGTTATTTAGTCTTAAGTGAGTTATGAGCGTTTTTACTTATAACTTGCGGAAAAATTAGACTATCGTATAAACTAACATACCAACACAGATAATGTTTTTACCATCAAGTTTCATAATATGAACTGACAGTTCACTTTAATATTTAAAATAATGGAACTAAACGTGATCTGCTGGGTTGTAAATTCGCTATGTTACGCACTTGTAAGACGGAGATAACACATGCGGGTTTAAGAATAAATATTAGAGAAAATATACTTATTATTGAATTTGTAGAAGAGAATATAAACTGTGCTATAGCTAACATTTTTTTTTAATATTTTAATTTAAAAAAAAATTTATAAGAATTTGAAAACATGAACTAATTAAGTACTTTTAACTCATTTTAGATTATTAAACATGATAAAAAAAACTTTTAGCTCGACCACAATTTAAGTTCTCTAAATGTTTGATGATAACAAATAAATTTAGTCCAATATTAATTATAAACAAACAATAGTAAGAACCCAGTATGTAGATTTGCTAAGTCATGACAGAGATAACACGTTCCAGTACGACAATCTTTTAAATTTGTAAAACTATGGAAAACAATTAGATATAACGATAAAGAATGTATTTCAAGACATAACTTATTGAATTATATCATATATGATTCTATGTTTTTTTGACAATACACTGAAAATTGCTCATTTTTGAATTGGAAATTATACGTAGATGTAGAAGTAATAATTAATAATATCAATAATAAAGAAAAACATGGACAACTTTTTATCTAATCTAAAATAGTTATTATTTTGTTGGAATTCAAAAATAATATTTAACTTTGAATATATTAATCTATTTTATAATGACAAAAGTTAAATAATAGTTTAAAATTTGAAGAAATCATTTTAATAAGATAGTCTTCCTAATGTATAACACAACAAAGTTTACATTTAACAGTTCCAATTTTATGTTGTTAGCTTAAATATTATAGTGAATATATCAAACTCAAAGGTAAGAACATTATCAGAGTTCCCTTCTTAGATTGTAATTTTAAAGGAAATTGTGGCTATGTAAAATATTAAACTTATGTTGTGATAATAATTCGCTTAAAAATAATATATTACATTTTGTAGAAACCAAAAAGAGAAAAGATTTAGTTCTTACTTTTGAGTTAAGTTTAGGCCAATTCACTCTAAAATTAAAGGTATCAATCCAAAATTGGAACAGCTGTACACATATTTTTTTTTGTGCGTCCACATTTGTAAAGAGACAACGCAATCTCTTTAACAAAAGTCTATACATATAATATTATTTTATTCTAACACTTTAATATTTAATTTAGTTATTGATAAGAGGATGCCACATTGGCATTTGTTGTCTCCATCTTACAAACGTACAACATGTTAAATGTTATGTTCACAATGATACGCTTTACTCTGTTATCTCTAAAATAAGAGTGAATTATAAAATTTAAAGGTAAGATTATTATCTAGGGCATCATGGAGGCTTCTACTGGTATTTTTAATAAGAAGTAAGTCTTGGCCATTTCAAAATAATTATAAAACTTAGTTAAAAAACATAATATAAATAAACTACTCAGAGATGCCCTAGATAATATTCTTACCTTTAAAGTATATAAGAGGTAAGCCCACTCCAGTTTTAGAAATTACAGAGTAAAGTGAATTATTGTAAACGTAAAATGTATCATATTTTACGTTTTTAAGATAAACACAACATATGTCCTTGTGGCGTCCTCTTAAGACACATTTAAAAAGTACTGTTATAAAGAGAATTAGGTACACCTTTATTTTCTAATTTAAGAATAATACAATAGCTAGGAGAATGCTACACCTTTAGTTCTCTATATGGGGATCTGCTAGTTTTCATAAAAACAAAATTGTTAGTTTATATTCTTCATCAATTTTGTACAAGTATCATTTATTGTGAATATTAAATATTAATGTAACTTAGTAAAAAACGCCTAAAATGTTAATTTAAAATGTACATTAATGTCTATCATTACTTACCATAAACATGGTAACACATGTTGTCTCTCAGCAAATTAGATGTTCAAAAGTTAAATTAAATACGTAAAGAATAAGATGATCTAGGCTTAAAGATATTTAATAAAATAATAAAAACAAATTACATTTTTGGTAATAAAATAATGAGTAAAAAATGTAGTAAACACAATAACATTTTCTAGCCAATTTTATTTGTAATTAAAACCATTTTTTTTTCTAATTATAAAAATAGATTTATCAACGAAAACTTAAATGCTAGCTTGTCAGAGATAAATAAATCAAAACAAGTTTCTGACAATCTACTGTGCAGTTTTAATTAATTAAAACATAAAATTGATATTACCTAATAATTATTGTTGCAAGTTATAATAATAATAATAACTGATTAATAGGCATATCATTAAGTAAAAACTGTATCAAGCTTTTAAAAAATCAGAGCTACTGCTACTAGTTAATGCATTTTATAAATGTATTATTAAAGGAGTATAAATATATAATAGGATACCATAATAAGTAAAAGGTTAGTATCTATGTAATACAATATTATTTATTTGTTTCACTGAATTTGAGGCTTCAATAACAATTAAATTACATTTTATTTAGTATAATTAAATAATGTTACAACTCATTATTAAAAGGTTATTTAAATTTTAGTTTTTGAATAGGGATCTTTTAAAAAGAATATTATTTTCAATTTTAATATTTAGAAATCTTTAATAAAGTTGATAAAACTAACTATTAATTAGTGGTATTATAAATTCTAATTTTGCATTAAGTCAGTTTAATATTTCAGAATTGCATCTTATTTTTATAAAATAGCTATAAATTCAAACCAAAACATTATCAATTGAAACATTGATAAAATTAAAATAAACAGTACTATACTCGGTTCCAAGAGAGAACATACCGTAGCACAACCAAAATCGGGTTTTCTGCAAATCTCCATACAAAATCCTGCTTTAGGAAAACCAGTTTCGATATGGTTTCTCTTGTGGAATAGAATAGAATATAATATTATAACAGTCTAATTACTAGTTATTGGCAAAAGTAGAAATTCCTCGTTAAAAGTGTCAAAAAATAAGTAATTTTATTGTTTGTTCCCAAAATCGCAAATTGTAGTGTGTCACATTATCCTGCACTTTTGCAGTGATATGACCAACATAATATATACTACAGTTAAATATATTATACGATTGAAATCCATATCAACTCCAGGGTAAGAGAAAAAACCTATTGTTTAGTTTAGTCAAAGAGTATTGAAGTTTTAATTTCCACCATATCAAATTCCCCAAAAAATGGTTAGACATTTAAATGATTAATAGTATTAACCACTAATTTAATTCAGTGTATTAAAATAATAATTTAATAATTATCACCAAACATTTAATAATTTTTAAAATAAACCTTAGATTTTGTTAACTGAAAAGCACTACTTACTTTGAGGACAGCCTTTATTACATGGCTCGCAGTTATTAGCATGACACTTTTTTTCACATTCATGGATTTGGCAGTTTAATTTTTTAAGACAAACATCGTTGCACACAATCTGGGTGGACTGTCCACATTGAGCATACACTCGTTTTTTTCCACATCCACATGATCTGAATACAATTAGTTTTATTAAAATAAAATTTAAGTGGAAATTAAATTTGATTAAATAACAACCTTAAAACTTGTACAACACATTGTGGACAAGGACCAGGATGACAAAGCAGAGTACACTTATGATGACAATCATTATAGTTTAAATTAGTATTTTTTCTTTGTAATCCACAAACTTGACCACAAGAATGGGGAGTGTCCACATTGTTATGATATGGATTCGGTAAAGTACCACAAAAACATATATATTTAGGTTTCCCAGTCATCTCACTTTGACACGCTGGACATCTCCAGACAGCATCTATAAAAATTATTATTTTACTTTAATCAATAAAATTAAAAAGAAGTATGGTAATAAGTAAATTACTGGCACTAATATGTACATTAATAATATGCTGGCATTAAAGATTAAATCTACAAAAAATGTGTGATAATCGATGTAATTTAATTTACTCTTTTTAATATGGTATTTTTTATATAAAGCTATATTAATTAAAATTCACCAGTTCTAAGTCTTTTTCAACCTTTATATTAAGTAAATAATCTTAAATGTTTATACTAATGTGACTGTTTTATATGTTTGGTTGTATTTGAGACAATACTATTCGCTCAGTAAATTTTAAAACTAGTTATTTTCATGTTTTCAATGACAATAATTGTCTTATAGACATTTCCAAAAAAAAAAATTTAGGTTCAAAATGTATTAAAGTTTTTGCCAGTTGCATAACCCTGCTATAATGTATAGGTAATATAGTTTAATTCTTGACATTAGGGGTTCTAAAAATTGAATCTATTAAAGTACTTCATAATACTCATCACTTACTTATACAGCTCAATGCTAAGATTATCATATATCCCCCTTATCTGGAAGTTTTCTACAATAATTTTTATGCAAAACCAAACAACCCCAAAAATTAGGTATCTTCATATCGACCTATCAGTTTACTACCGGTGTTAGCCAAATTGTTTGAAAAAATATTACTCTGCAGAATCAGATCTTTCACTCAAACCATAAAAATAAATCCAGACACGATTTCTACTTCAGATCCAAACATTCTACCACCCAACAACTTCATATGATTATAGACAAAATATCTTCCTCGTTTGTGGGGAAAAAATACAGCCTCAGCGTTTTCCTCGTTGATTAAGGTGTACTTTTCAAGAAAAAAAATTCTACCAGCACCTCTTTATTTAATAATTAAATTATACCTTTCTAATTGTTCATCTGTTGTTAAACAAGGTAACACATTCTCCTTCTACCTCAGGGGACTCACAAGCATTTCAGTAAATTACTCCCTGTTTACTAACTTCCGCACCACGGTATGTTTCTAATAATTTACTCTACAACGACCTCAAAATTGAAACTGTTACCACAGTTGCATCCAAATACTACAAAAAATTCTACTCCGAACTAGCCACCCACACCACTCTTCCATAACCAATAAGGCGGAGCAAACCCATTTAATAATCCCACCTGTAGGTTAAAAAGACGTTGGTGCAGGGATTTACTAAGCCTCTGACCCCAATAAGACATGAGGGTTCTGTCACTGTACAGACTCCCTCCTCATACTAAATCACCTTGTAAATATTTTCTGTAATTAACCTATTTGCTTATTGTACCATATGTTCCAGATTATAAATTTTCTATTTTAAATAATTTAAATTATAATATTTCATATTACTTACTACAATGAGATTTAATGAACCAAACTATTATGCATTTCAAATGCATAATTTGGTAACAATTACGACAGTTCCAAATCTGTTCAACATTTTTAGCTCGTTCATAACATATTACACAATCTACTTTGCATTCGTTCAAAAGATTAATAAGCAAATCTCGCTGGCCCTTATTTTTTAATACATCTGGTGTAGAAGAAATTGTAGAAGTAGCTTCATAGTTAGAGTTACTATTACTCCTAAAACATGAAAATTATAAATTAGCAGTCAAAATGTTATTAATACTAATAGTTTTATAAAATCGAATCCTACCCGCTACTATTTGATGCGCTTGAACTTCCACAAAATGTCATTGACTGAATTACTAAATCTTCTCTTTGATTAGTGGTAGTCTCATCATTTGCTATACAACAAATATGAATAAATTAATGTAATTTTAAATAATATTAATTTACACAAAATAAAAATTATATTCACATAACTAGGGGTATTTATATATTTATGAAAATGAGAATAGGCTCGAGTTCAATAAGCCCAACATAAATACGTGTGAGGGCCCATGAGAAAATGTATAATCAAGTAGGTAATTAGGTGAATATGGCAAGTCTTAAAATTATATGTAAAACATACAAAATACATGTAGGTAATCAGAAACAATTTTTAAGGGCAGGTTATTATAATTTATATAATATAACTATACTCTATTCCAAATAAGATCAGCCTTCGGCGGCCGAGTTGGGCGCATGGGTATGTCTTTGTTCTGTGGCAGCGCCTGACGCGACACTGTAATGGGGACAGTGTTTGACCGACAAAAACTGGTCGCCGCCGAAGGCTGATCTTATTTGGAAGAGTATAGATACCTATATTTATTCCCTGATTACCTTAGGTATACAGTTGTCAACTAAAACTAAAAATACTAATGAAACATTGTAATTATTAATTACCTATAGGGATAAATTCTGGAGCATTTGGTGATAAATTGGAAGTCACCCTGACTGTACTTTCATTACGATGATTAGTCCTTTTACGGCTATTTCTCAGTGTTCTCGGCATCGTCAAATAACTTGTTGAAATTAAGTAGCTAAAACAAAGACAACAAAAACCATTTTCAAGTGTTTATTATTTTGCATAAAAAATACAATTTTAATGCAATCATATGACACATACCTAAAGAGTAAATAAATAAATAAAATAGATTAATTTTTCATAGCAACTTACTTTTTACCAATATCAAAAATAATATACTTATGATAAAACAAAATAAGTAGGTAGTCATAGTATGTACCTATTTAAAATGTAGGTAGAATTATTTACTTTGAATATCCCCTTTAAATTTAAGTAAGTACAGTATAATTTCAAAAACATTAATCGTAGGTTGAAGTTACACTGTATTATGGAGTGCCTATAACAATATATAATGGAAACTGTAAAGGTTTAGAATTTGTGGAGAATTTCAATTTCAATTTTTTTTTACTAATGTGTACCTACATTTATAGCTATAAAATAGTTTTATCTAAATTATTGTTAATACAAATTTAAAAGTTAAGTACTTGAGATGGCAAATCTCTGCACCAATGAGACAGAAACAAATACTCATAAAACTAGTCATTCGACAACAGGTGTTAAGACGATTATTACTAATTAAAAATAAGGAGTAGGAACAGTTACTTACTCACAAAAATTCTGGGAAATGTATGGCCACTGGTGGGTGAAAAGGATGAAAATAATTTAATCATTGGTGGCCACGAATAAATAAATGTCCCTCCCTCCCCCCTTCACAGCGATACAGGAAAAACAGTCTTAATCCCAAACATAAAAAAAAAAGATCAAAGTCGCGAATTCGAAAAAAATTTCACACACGGAGATGGCGTGGCAGTGACCGTCGGTACGATCGCCGCAAACACGAGAATGCCCGGGGTAGACGATGCTACCGCTGAGCCGTTTTTTTTATCACTCACCGGAAAAAGAATGCGAACTGCTTCCCACGGAATCTGCTCAATCGGACGACGGACTTTATGTCGAAACAACGCAGCAGCGGCAGCGCCGACGGCGACGGAAGACCGGCAAGAAGACCAACGCGGACGATGGCGGACGGGCAAACAAAAGCGTGCCGGGCAGCGGACGCTCACGGTAGAACAATAAGACACGTACTTTGTACCCTTCTCACGAGCAGTGTGTGTGTGCGGCGGCGGAGAGAAGTTCAGAATTCGTGGTGGCAGTGTCGGCGGCGGCGATCGTCCGACGGCCAACGGGCGCACGCGCGCACAACAACAGTACGGCACTACTGCACTACTGCGCAACGGACTACGGAGTGTCGGACTGTCGGAGTGTGGAGCGCGTATTACACTTGCACAGTGTAAATGGGCTATGGGCAACGGCCAACGAGCCGACGGGCAGTGTCACATGACACTTCCGAACTCCCTATTTCCTAAGTTACGACTATTCAGTAGAATATGTAGTAGTCGCACTGCGGGACAGACGACAGACCTGTATTCAGTGCCGCGCTGCCGCTGCTCGCCGGTCTATCGATCAGTGTTGGTTCAGCACTTCAGCCGTTCAGGAGGACCGTGGACGCACTGATTGACCTTGCGACTTGTATCCCGAGCCCAGCTGCTGCTTTACCGTCCGTCTTTCCTATCTCTCATGTTTTCAAACGGTGAGCCCGCAGAGGACGAGTGGTAAAACTGGTAAAGTTTATCCACTGGCGGTTGTCGCTGTTCTGCTATTCTGTGGTAGTAGCGTTGGTTTAATCTTTTCACTATGGTTCGTGTGTTTTTAAAAACACATGTTCTGAATCCGCGCTGACAACACTGGTGACAGGCGAGTGCTGGCAACTACACTGGCGAATCGCAAACCTCACGACAACACCATGGAAAGAGGAAACCCAAGACACACCTGATCAAACACGATCGTTTCTTTCTTCCATGACTCGCGCGGTGTTCGTGTACGAGCATTATGTACATACTTGTGTGCGTAAATGCGACGAAATTTTGACTTCGATTTTTTTTTTCGTTTCGTAATTTCGACGCTATTCCGTCTAATACTACTACTACTACTACTACTACCATTACTACTACTACTACTACTACAGTCTACAGTACTACTGCAAGTACTGCAGGAAAAACGAGCACAGTGCGAGGCACTACGATTGCCCTGTTCCGTCCGTCATGATAAAATAAAATAAAATCGCTAAACAAACGGCCCTTGGACGGACGTGTAATATTATCATATTTTTCCGTCACGTTCCCTACGCCGTTCCGTCTCTGAACCGATATTCTGCGGGTGATTGAACCGTTGAAGTGGAGCAAGTTCGTTTAAGTACACATTGCATTTAATATTATTACAATATTAATAATAACGGCGACGACGACTTTTAACTTCGAGTTGATCCGCCGCTGTCATAACAATTCCCGCGCGATGACGAGGTCGTGTTGTTGAAATAGCGTAAGATTTTCGAAGTGCGCTTCCCGTGCCGCCAAGCAGCTGCCGTTCAAACAAACACTAACTAGAATATGGGTCGCAAAAAGAAGAAGCAGTCAAAGCCATGGTGCTGGTATCCTTTTTAATGCTATTATTTTGACAGTTTTTACATTTATTCTGTCGGATTTATTATTTGTGGATATCCACCTAGGTACCTCTTAATCGAAAAACATATTTTGTATTTTAATGTAGATATAGGTACCTACGTATATAAAAGTGTGTTTGTGTAGAGGTACATTTATATTGATTAAGTCTTGTTTTTATTATAATTATTATTGATTTAACCCTCTTTGTGGTTGACTGACAGCACATTTGTATGGTTTCTCTCTGGATCTATTGTATAGTGTCTGAAATTACTCCTTCAAAGTTCAAAGCATTTATGAATATATAAAAGTAGACTTGATAGCTGAGATTATTGCCAAAAATGTTTTTGCCAATGCACCACCACCTTAGCCAATAATGAAAAGATTGTGTTACCACTTCACTTACTAAAATTAAGTACAAGCAGTGAATTTACAATTGTTATTTTGACAACTTTTATGATATATTTTTATTAGAATAGGTACCTGTTTATTATTATTGTTTTGAGACTACTTGAGAATTGTAATTGCTCATTTTATATTATTATTTATACCTTAGGAACTATTGATTTATTTATGTGCTCAACTATTAAAAGTATTATTGTATAATTACATATTTTGGTTTGTGTGTCCTATAGAGATATACTGAATATTTAAAAAATATTTATAAAATTTTACTGATAGTATATTGATATTTACAGGTCTTGAACTTGATATTATAATGAATTAAGAGCTTTTATCTGTTAACAGTATTTTGTATTTTTTCTATTATTACATAATATGGCGTAAATATAAGTCATTACATTACAAAAATTATAGATCCATCATTTTATATTCACTCTTTTTATGAGGTATAGTGCAAATTAATTAATTCGTCAAAGGGTTAATATTTCATCAATTAGACATAACTGGTGTTTGCTAAATTAGTTTCATTTTTTTATTCAATAATAGTTAATTATTTGTATCAAAAACAAATAGCAATATTAAAAAGGTAAAACACAGACATATTTAAAAAAAAAAGTATTTGTTCTTAAGGCCGGTGTGACACTTGCAAATAATTAAGGAAAAATTTTCGCAATATTGAAAAATGCTGCAAAATATTTTTGTCCACACCGAATGCCCACGCTAGTACATGCACATGTTTTTAAAACAACATATTTTGATGTCTGCAAAATCAATTTCCTCCGCTGATAATCTGCTAGTGTGACACTCGCCTAAATTATGTAAGCTTTTATTAAACATTTTTAAATTTGTAGATAATGATCCTAGGTTAAATAATTAAAGATAAATTATGTACAAGGTGAATATAAAAATATTATATAAGAAGGTACCTAGAGTATATAAATATTGCTGTTTCTTTTAAAAAAATTGCATTATTTTCATTTATAATAAATGTTTTTACGCTCCATAAATATACAGAGAAGTTACTATAATAATAGAACATAGATATTATGCTGTATAATATCCCCAATATCCTACTGATGTCAAATATTAAAAGTTGATTAAAATAATAAATATCTAAATTACATTTACAGTAGATTAGTAAGGTTCTTATGTAGCTATGCTTGTTTGATAACATTAATATAATTACCTAATCTTTATTTAGTATTGATTGAATCGTTTTCATGTTTTTGTTTAAACACATCATAACTAAGATACCATAATGTTTTTATGTATTTTTTATTTAAATAACCCAAAAACTATCTAAATGACTAATTATTGAGTATATTTAATCCTTAATTAGATATTAAGGTATTGTAACCGTGAATTTGATGATGAAAAAATTTTAATTCAGCATCAAAAAGCAAAACATTTTAAATGCCATATATGTCATAAAAAATTATACACTGGTCCTGGTTTATCAATTCATTGTATGCAGGTGAGTAAATTATTAATAATTACTGCTAAACCTAGGTATATAAAATGTACTTTATACCTTATCTTCTAAAATAATTTTGTTTTATACTATAGTTTTAATATATATTTCTTAAATTTCCAACCCTTTAATTTATTAATAAATCATTAAATATTTATTATTTTTATTTTTTAACTCACTCATTATGTAACAAGAAATTATTTTATAAATTTGAAATTTAAAATTTGTCTACAGGTACACAAAGAAACAATAGACAAAGTGCCCAATGCGCTTTCACATCGTTCTAATATTGAAATAGAAATTTATGGAATGGAAGGAATTCCAGAAGAAGATATGAAAGAACACGAGCGACAAAAGTCTGGTGGTAAAGGTAATATAATATAAAATCACAATAACTACCTATTTTCTTATAAATTAAATAAATAATATATTTTTGTGATTGCGTGTTTATTTTAGTTTGTTATAAATAGTAATTAGTATAATAGTAGTATAATAATTTACAATTTAAAAAAGAATAATCATATATTTTAATATTTTATTATTATTATAGGTACTCGGTCAGATAGTGATGATGATGCTGGGCCACCTATAAAGAAGAAACCTGAGTATTCAAATCCAGCTGGTCCTTCCATGATGCCACCCTATAACCCTATGATGAACCATATGCAAGCGATGGGCCCTCCTTATATGGGACCGGGGTAATTAAATAATCATAAGTGGTGTAGTCAAAAATATATGTTAGATACGCATAATGCTGAACTTCTGAAATATGTTTGGGAAAGAATATAAAACTAATACAGTAGTTAGTGGATATAAATTGTTTTACCTTCTAAAATATTATTAATATTTTTTTAATGCATTCTACAGGATTATAATTTTTAAAGTATAAAGTGCAAAACTTAGTAATAAAAATAAAAGTAAAAATAACATTCCTAATATAAAAGTCAATATTATACTTATTTTTAAAAAAAAATTTAATTACACATCCCAACTCTTTTTTAGTTGAAATTTAAAATATATTATTTTATTTTTATTTTTTATCACCTAAAATTGTATAAAGTCATGTGATTTTGTATAATTTGTAGTACGCACTAGGGATTTGCACTCAATACCTAATAAACCTGAAATCAAAATATTATCAAAAATATGAGCTACAGTTTTCAGTGTGAATTATTTTTCATAAAACATTATATTAATATACATTTATAAAACAATGTATCAAATTGGTGTTACAAATCATCCCATTCAGTGCTTATATTATTTCTTATCTTTATCAATGACATTACTTTTCAAAATTGCACTAATCTAGTGTTTTCTGATAATATCAAAAATATCCGTATAGTTAATTGCTGATGTTGATTACTTAAATTTACTTAAATTTAATTTAAAAATTTCATAATGACATGTACCAGTAAAAAATAAAAAACGTATTTATAAATACTTTTCAAAAATAACCGACCTATAGTTTTGATAATAATACTATAAATTTCATTAATATTGAAAATAGTATCTTTCTTGTTTAAAATTGTAAATCATTTTTTTAATGTATAAAAATACAAATTTTAAACTATATTTTTAACTGGCAAGATTGGGTGAAATTTTGAGATATATCTAAAACATTATTTACGACTACACCCCACTGCTCATACTACATATATTTACATTTAATAAACTATTTCAATATATTAGAATGCCAATGATGGGACCTTCTGTTTCTGTTGGTCCTATGCCACCTGGTCAACCTGTGGGAATGGCAAATAAACCATTATTCCCTAGTGCTGCAGCAATTGTAAGTTTAATATTATTTTTATATTTACTTATAATGTAATTGCACTTTTGTTTATTTTAGGCTAATAACTCTGATGTTCGTTCAAATAGCACAATGCTATCTAGTGGTTCAGTTAGTGGCCTAAATAAGTCAGCATTTCCAGCTTACTCTGGGTAAAATATAAATTAATATACTATATAATAATATACATGTTTAGAGTAATTTATTAAGCATACTCATTATTTTTATTAGTGTATTAGATATTTCATAACTATCTTAACATAGTGAATTACTTAACCCTTTCACTGCTATGGATGCATATATTCGCTACACTATGGTGCTCATTAAAAAAAAAAAAACAAATTGATTAATAATGTGACAACATGAACATATGGTAAATATTTAGGCGAATCCAAAGATATCACTAAAAAAAAGCGGATAAGTGGGTGATGCTCTGCTGTACAGTAGGTTATAAAATTTTTGACCCAGCGAATTAACCCGCAAATGCACCAACTAGATTTACTTACTCATCAGACAAGATACTGTTGAAGAAAATATAAGCAATTTTACTATCTCAAATGGTGATGAGAGGCACAAAAATAAAAAATTAAAATAAACACTTCATTGTAAAATCAATACATTTATCGCTCTAATCAGAATCTAACATGTTATCCTAGCACAGTGCATTATACTGAAAAAAATTAAAATAGCAGTGAAAGGATGAATAATTCTCTGCTTATATACTCCATATTATACTCTGTTTAACGAGAAAAGGAACTTATTATTTTGTCGATTTCTGCGCATCTCCCACCACTTGCACCTGTTTGGCTCACCGCCAGGTAGTAAAAAGTGGAGTAAATTTGGCCTCCTGGCTATCGTTGACGTCAGTTGGATATGTGAAACGAGTTCCTTCTCTCATGAAATAGAGTATAGTATACATTTTTACTATCTAACATTATTATCATTTTACTGTTTAAATCCTAGGAATGATAATGATTCAAAATCAAAATCACTTATTAGTTCTACTGGAACATCTAGTAAAATAATTCATCCATCAGAAGATATTTCTTTAGTAAGTTTAATATCATTATAAATTGTTTATACATTTATAACTTAAAATTTCTGAATTGTAATTTTAGGAAGAACATAAAGCTCGTTTTCCTAAGTATGCTATTCATATGGACATTCAAAATCCATTACCAACAAACATCCCTGAGCAACATCAGCTCGGTGCACCACTCATGTCACCTCATGGTCAAGTGTCTCCTGTAACTCAACAATTTCAACAACAACAACAACAACAACATCAACAGCAGCAGCAATTGCAACAACAACAGCAACTTCATCAGCAACAACAGCAGCATCAGCAGCAGCAGCAGCAACAACAGCATCAGCAGCAGCAGCAACAACAACAGCAGCAGCAGCAGCACCACCATCACCAACATCAACAGCACCAACAAGCAATTCAAAACGAGGTAAGGTAGAGAATATTTAAGCATATGGTTCCAGCTTCTAATTCTTAATAGAGGTTATTCACCTCTTAATCATTCAAGGTCCGTTAAATGTCCTGTTGACGACTGAAACTGCTTAAAATCATAAAGTATTAAGATTTAATTGAGTGGACTGATTTTGTAAGTACAAAAAATGTGAATATTAGGACAGGTTTTTTTTAGGTGAATTTAGGACTATTTTATTTCTTTAGTTTATCACTTATTATATTGTTATGCAAATTTTCTTCAGTCTTGGTTAGATTGTAACAAAAAGTACATAAGTTTTAAGATACAAAGGTTTATCAGGTTGGGTGAATAAAAAGTGAGTAAATTTTCAGGTATTTTTGGTTAATATTTGCATCTGCTCGTGAATATATATTTTGCTTTATACTTATATATTATTTATATTATTATTATTATTATTACTATTATTACTATTATTACTATTATTATTTATAACATTTAGGATAATAATTATTGTTGTATTAATTTATGCGGTAATTTCAACCATATTGAATATTAATTTATTTTAATAATTTTAGATGGAACGACAAGTAGCTGCTATGGCAGCAGTTATGCAACAACAACAACAACAGCAACAGCAGCAGCAGCAACAACAACAGCGATTTGCTACACCAGTTATATCAATGCCTAATATGATGCCCCAGCCTCCTACTGTTTTTATGGCTCAACAAATGCCCACTCTACTACGGCCTTCTTTAGGTGGTTTACCACCTCATGCTATGAGCATGCTAAGGCCTCAAATGCCTATTCATCCAGGTATTTATTAGAAAAATAGTTATTAATTCTAAAGAGCTTATGTATTGATCAAACAATGAATTATATGTGTTAGGTTTAATGGTTAACCCACCGATGGTCAATCCTTATGCTCCCGGTGGACCAATGGGCTTCCCAGGCGCTCAAATGTTAGCACCGATGATGCATCCTCGCTTCAGATGATCAGGTTTGTTGGGGGGCGTATTACTCGTGTACAACAACACACCCCCGTCACTTTTGTAAGTTGTTAATTTTTTTTTTAATTTCCAATTAAAAACAAATTGTTAATTTTATTGAAAAAAAGAGAAAAATTAAACTTTATTTCCTAATTGAGCTTAGGATTATTTATGATTAAAAGTTAGTGATTTTCTTTTTTCTTTTTACATGAATAATATTTTTTAAACTTATTTCTATGAACTTAATTGATTTACAGAAGTTAGTTACTATCCCCATTCATTAAATTAATTAAAATATAACAAATTTCTATTCATACAGTTTTGTTTACAGAAAAAAAGAAAAATTTTGAATAATAACTGAAACGCAGTTTCAGTGAAAAATCAGTAAGTCCTTTTATATTTTAAATGTCCTTAAACCCCTCGTTTTTCATTCTTTGGATTTTTTTTCTTGATTTATTTGTATATTCCCAAAAATAGTTTGTAACTAAATGTCACACGTACATTTTTTTGTAGAACGTGTGTGGTAGTATTTATTAGTGTGACGTGGATTTCGTACAAACTTTTTACGCTCAGCATAAAATGCACAGCAAATTTGTTTATATACAAAAAAAAAAAAAAAATGTTGTTGAATGTGTTTTAATTATTTATATAGTGTTATGTTGTGAGAATGAGTAAGTACTAATCACTCACGTATAAGATTTAGTAAAACTTCATTGTTCATCTCAAAAAAGCGTGTTTTTAGGTTTAGATATATAACGTGCCTACTGATTTCTCAGATGACGCGGCTCAGAATTCTATAATCTTTGGTATGTCACTTTGCATTTTTAAATAAATTTAAGGCCTAATGTTTAGGGTTTTAATTACTAACATATTAGAATTAAAAATATAATTGTAAAAATGAAAACAAGAAAACACACTTTTATTATTCTAAATCATTAACAAATTTATTATCATTACATTATTATAATTTATTATATATTAAGTAAGTGTGTATGATGTAATTCAAGGTAAGAAATATTTGTTTTATAATACTAAATTTTTGGAAATGCACTGTAATCGAATTTTTTTAAAAAAAAATTTGATTATTACCATGCATATTCTTCTTTTTTTTCAAATAAATGTAAGCACATATCTGAAAATTGGTTCAATTATTTCTATAAAGTGAATCCTCTAAAAATGGTGAGTACCTCATTCACAAAAGTTTATTAATCCTCCATTCAATTTTCTTACTGCTAATCATTTGAAGACATAATTGTATCATCTAAGAATGATTACAGTATTAGGTTTTAGCTTTTGTTTAAAATTATCTTTTTTTTTGATTTTTTTACAAATAATATTAAAATACCCATCTGAATATTAAACTGAAATTCTTAATATGATTCAAAATATGGTTGAGATGAACTATAAGATAACTCTTAAATTTAATTGACCACTGTATGTGACTTAATTAAAAACAAATCTTTGAATCCCTCTCATATTATTGAGTTAATTATTTTTTGTTTTAATCTAAAGTGTATATTGTATACAGAAATTCCATAACTGACAATTTAAATATTTAATCGAACTACATATTTTTTTTAATTCAAAATAAACTATTAAATAACACATTAGGTTACCAATTAATGTTTTAATTTTGTCCTATGGTCTATTTTTTATATATTTATATATTTCCTGAGTATTGCATTTTCATTATTAAAAAATAATTAGTATCAATATTTCTATAACAATTTAGTTATTCTGAACAGTTTTATTATATTATTTATGAATGGTTTTTGCCATCCTCTTAATACCTATTTAAGGTAGTTTATGGATCTTGTATATCTGAATATGGTCGCCACTAACAGGTACTTATATCTGTCTATCAAGTCCTGCCGTCCAAATATACTACATTCACTGATTGAGGTTGGTGGTTGTGGTCACAGTGAAGCTGTTGGACCCTAAATTGGGTCCCCTGAAACACAGCCCCAGGCGAGGCTATCCCTCACAGCTGACCTGTTGGACTTGTATTACCAAGTCCCCTGTTCACCACAACAGGCGACACATTATATTATTACAAGTTATATAATATTTGTTTCAAATCTGCGTACAGATTTTTTTTAGTGTAGTTTTGCATGTAAAATGCGATTTTTGGGATAAGCCAAAATGGTTGCGGTAAAAAATGACTCAACAAATCATAATGGCTTTGCACACTACTTTGGGCGCTGATTAACACTTCTGTGATTGTTGAAAAATAAATTCAAATCTTATGATGTGTTTTAGGTTGGGTGATTGATAAAGGAGAAGTTTTTTACAATTAGAAGTATAATTTGTTTTTATTGATTTAATTTTATACACAATTTTTTAAATTTTATAAATAAATACTATCTTTAATGATATTAAAATATTTAGAGTACATTATTTATATTTAAATACTTTAAAACAAATTTACGTTAAATTCCCATCAAATATTTGAAGGGGAACTCATGGGTCTTCATTATCAGCTGTTTTTATTTCATTGTTTATCGATGAATCATTCCACGATTGAGTATCAGCAGTTCCAAATATAACATAAAATAAGTTTCCAATGAAGAAGACTCCAGCTGAGGATAAAAACACTATACCCCATTGATCTTTGTTACACTAAAACAAAAAATACTTTTACATTTTGTAGCAATTTAAAAATATATAAATACATCTTACACTGTCCTTTACAACGAAGCCTACTAACAGTGGTCCCAATATTGACGTAATATTTGCTATGCTATTGGTAATTCCTAATAGTGTGCCTGCAAAATTTGGCGCCAAATCTAAATGGTTGGTCAAAAAGCCTGTGAAAACACCACTGTTTAAACCAAGAGCTGCAGTCAACAAGACTATTGCTCCTGTAGTTGATGTGTCAAATAGATAGAGTGAGACCAATGCTAAAGCTCCACCCCAGTGAGCTAAGCTATTCCAAATTTTCCTTTGATTTGTATTTGATATCAAACCATGTGTCCTGATGTAGTCGCTGATCCAGGAAAATGCTATAATCAGGATCCACATGATCAAATATGGCATAGCCGATAAAAATCCATTCTAAGTAATAATATATAATAAATATATGAATTTGATCATTTTAATTCTATAAATATCTTACTGATTTAATGTTGAATTTTAGTACATAATTAATATAGGTTGGCATGTTTGTTAATAAAATCCAGAAGCCCAAGTTCTGTGTTAGATGTGCGATTATAAGTGTCCACATAGGAATTGACTTAAATATCTGTCCCCAAGGAGTTGGTAAAGGCTACAAAAGTAACATTTTTTAATATCTAACTGTTTATCTATTAGAATTTTATTAATTTACCTTATTTGATGTTGTATTACTTAATGAGTTAATTATGAATTTTTTTTCTGCCTCACTTATAGTTTTATGTTCTAATGGGCTGTTAGCTCCCATTAAGGACCAAACGAGTACCCATACTAATGTCAAAGCCCCACCTATGTAAAATATAGCTGGCCAACCACCTGAACTACTAGCTAATAGACCTGAGGTTGGAAGCATAACTAATGATCCAAATTGTGTGCCACTAAACACAAATGAAATCAAACGTCCTTTTTCAGATGCAGGTGCCCATTTTGATAGCAAAACATTAACTGCTGGAAATATAAAACCCTAAAACAAAATATGTTTCTGTTATTTAATATAGAAGGTATATAGTTTTATACTTACAAGCTTCACAGCAGGTATAATTTTAGTTTATATAAGAGGACAATTTCAGTTTAAACAATGACTACGGGTTATGTCAATATCTGTTAATGCTCTTTAATGGTAAAATAAAAGTTGATAAAAAGAACTTGGCATATCTTTTTTTATTATAAGTATATATATCTTTACTCGTTCTATTTTAACTTACTATCGATTAATTATTCAAAATTTTCCCATTAGGTAATTTAGAAATACATAAAATAGATTATTTGAGATGTTCGCTACAAGCATTATTACCTTTTCTAACTACTTGAAATAGTGACACTGAACACCCGTTTCAATCCCTCTATATCAACCTCTTTATTCATTACATAAATGAATATAGATTTATAGATTATAAATATATTTTATTTATAAAAACTAAAACCTATTATACCAATAAATTTTAAAACCGTGTAACTAAAAAGTAATATAAATATACATAATTTATTAAAACTTTTTTTTTAATTTAACTTAATTGTTTTAACTTACTTGTGCCATTCCTTGAACCATTCTGTTTGCACACATAACTAATACACCACCGTGTATCGCGGACGCTGGAGTGAATATTGTCAAGACACCACTGACTCCTAATGCACCAGCCAAGAAATATTTGCCTCCATACTTCTGTGCCATTTGCCCAGCATATACTTGAGTTATTAGATATCCCCAAAAAAATGAGCTTAATACCGTGCTTTTGGATGATTCATTCCATGGCAACTCCTGATATGATGTTTTATAAGTTTTGTGCTATTACCTAAAGTGCTTGTTTTTTGCATATTATAATGTCATACTCACTATAAAATGTGTATTGGCACTTGATTTGTCAGTCATGGCTACAATGGCAACTGACAGATTTACTCTCAACCCATATGAAATGACCAGGCCAATAAAAAGCATTAATGTTTGTTTGTGTCGTTCACCCCATGTAAATTCTTCTTTAAAATATTTTAATGTTAAATACTTAATGGTTAAGCATTTTAAACTATACATTTTATATAACAAATAATAATGCTAGATATGCGTTTTTGGAAACTGAAATTTACCCAACACTTATATGTTATTATCTATCTATAATACCCGAGTATCAATATGACATGCGTTACTAATATTTTCTCATTAGTGTTGACATTATGTTTATTGTTTTTTTTTTCACCTAGTAAGGAAAATATGCCTAAAACTATTGGTTAATTCTAAACCAATTGTAAAATAGTGCAGTAATGCATTATTATTGCAATTTTTTGCATTAATTCATTTTATTTGTCCAAATTCAAACGACAAATTATTATCAAGTTGATATTAACTGTTAAGCTGTTCAAAGGTAATTCATTCTTATAAATTATTTTTTTAATGTCACTACCTACTTCAGTAATGCAAGAATAATGTATTCAGACATTTAGAGGCTAATACTAATTATTTATACTGTTACTACACATACATTTTAGGTGAAAAATTATATCAGACACTATTAGTTCTTTGCATTATAATATTGAACTAAACTGTAGGTGTTTTACCTTGGTTAAATTGTTGAAATGAAAGATATGATAGTCGGTAGATATATATTATTATATTATGGATTCAAGAAATTCAATCTAATACCTATTCAGTATTATTCAAGTACCTAGATATATAATTTAATGAAGAAAAATCAACATTAAACAACAAAATTCAACTTTTTGGAAGACAGGTAAGTGATATTGTACTACCTATAATATATTAATTATGTGTTGTATCATTTTTTAAATATCTATGTAAATAAATATAAAGTGACAAATGCAGTCATAAAATAATTTAATAGTTAAATATAAGTGCGCAATAATGCATAACATCTAAATCTAATAAATTCATTGATATGGTTATTAAATTATATTTTTAGAATGTTTGACGGCTAATAGCTAAGCTCTCTGTGAAGCAATTTAAATTTAGTTTTCAATTGTTCGATATCTTCATCAGAATAAATGAAATACTATTGAATATATTTTGGTTATAAGTCATAAACATGAATCCTTCTAATTTAACTTCAACAAAGTATATAATCAAGTTTTGATAACTTTTAAAATTGAAAATGTGTGTTCACAAACAATCTAGTTTTATTTAAAAATATTTAAGGAGATGAAATATAAAAAAAAATTTGGTAAGTATACTTATAAGTTATAGGTGTTGATCTGTTGTACAAGTTGGTCACTATAATGAATGGTGTTAAATTTGAATTCAATGATGATTTACGATTCTGAGCGAAGACTGTCTGTCAGCCTATAATATTACCAAATATATTTGATGATATTATAATTTATTAAAGTAATTTATTTTACTACGAAGCATTAGTACAATGGTAGGTTAAATTCTTTTTTGAAAATGTCATCTGTATAAATATTATGATATACTCTAAAAGTTTTATATAATAATATTTTTAATTACAACTAAATGACTTAAAACTTTGCTCATGTTTTTAATATGTAATTTCGTATTTTAATAAGACTCAAATTTTCTTAAATGGCTCAAAAACATTCGCAATTTTCCGGAAATTGTATATATAGTATATATATATTGTATATATACTACATAGAAATTGCTGTAACAAACATTCAGTGAACATATTTTTTGTATTAAATTTATTTTTTAGAGTTAGGCTATAAAGCCAAATAGTTTTTTTTTTTTTCAAAAACTAATTTTGCGGAAAAATCTTTAATTTTTCTGGTTGTTTTCTTAGACGTTTTTGAAAACTACTGAAAATTTTTAATTTTTTTACAAATTTTTGTTTTTAATATGCATTGATATAAAACTTATTTCAAACATTAAAATAGCATATTAAATAGGGTTTTTAATTTGTATACACCAATAAACTATTATACGAGATTTTATAATTACTATGATATTACAAGGCATTCTAAATATATGTGTAATCAATATCAACAAATAACAATACTTTATTTTAGAATGATAATATTATGTAAATAAGTAATTTAACTAAAAATAACAAAAAAAAGGTGGGCAAATGGGTATCGCTTTGCTGTACAAGTGGGTCACTGTAATAGTGTAATGGATGGTGACGATGGTGTTAAATTTGAATTCAATGATATAATATCATTGTATAGGTAAGAAAAAGGATTCTGAGCGAAGACGGCCAGTCAGCTTATGATATTACTAAGCACCTATATAATATATTTGATAAAATAATTGTGAATAAAGTAATTTATAAATAACTTATTTACGTGGAACCTCATTTTAAATTTTTAATTATTTAAGAAATAATTTAAGAATTTATACAATATATACATAAAAAAAAAATATAATAAGCACAACGGATGTTTTTCTATTATATGTAGCAGATTGAGTGACTTGAAAAAAGAACCAACCGGTGAAGGCACTTCGGCGTGAATTTACAAATTATTTAGGCTAAGATTGGAGAGATACTGGAGTAAGTATTATCATAGAATAATATTATTCTATATGGTATTGTTCCTGATCTGACAAAGAAGTGTCGCTCGTTAAAATATGATTTAAAGAAAAGGTAATATGGAGGGGGTAGGAAATATTTTAATTTGAAAAGAAGGCGAGGAGGGCAGACTTTGTCGAAGGCTTGTGCAACGTCAAGAAATACTGCCGAGGTGTAAAGTTTCTTTTCTAGGGAGCAGGCAATGGTATCGGCCAGACAGTGTATTTGGCGAATAGTCGAATGATTTTCTCTAAACCCAAATTAAGTGTCTTGAATTAGCTTTTTTTTTCCTTGATGATTGGGTAAATTCTGATTAATATTAGTTTTGAGAAGAAAGGTTATCTATTGATTTGTTCGGTTTAGAGAAAATAATAATTGTGGCGGGTTTCCGTTGAATTGGGAAGTGAGAGATTTGGAAATACGGAAGAGTCATTGGAAGGAGTAGTGAAATTCCTAGAGTTAGAGATTTCTGAGAGGTGTTGTCTGTGTGTTTCTGCTCTATCTTTGTCATTAATTGCAAGACTGTTGTCGGATTTTTCATAGGAAATAATATTGTTTAAATGTTTAAGATTTTTCTAGTTGTTTTCCACAGTAAACTGTCTTTTTCAAAGTGGAGACTGGTTTGTTTGACAAAGTCTTCTGAGAGTTGTGTAGCGATTTGTCTTTTAAGTAGCGTGCATAATTAGGTACTAAATTTTAAATTTGATTCATTTTGTCAAAATTCGAACTTTGAAATTGTAACAATGTATTAGGAGCGTAAAGAGCCTTGTAATTAATTTTCAAGCTTTTTTACTCAATGAATAACATTTTATTGACATTCATAAAAAAAAACTAAAAATATTGGAAACTGAATATGTACGTATAAACTGTATAAAACAAACTAAAATATATTGAAAATGCTAATATAAACATTTCATGTTTCTACGGTTATGTGTTTTAGAGTTACAGTTACACAAAAAATCAAAATCGATTTTGCCTAAAACCGTAGGTATTTGCGTAAAAATGGTTTTCCTTAATTACCTATATTCTTTTTATTTTTATCGGCGCTTTTGTACTTGGACATTTTTACTTTTGCCCCCCCCCCCTTCTAATACCAACTAGATTCACTTTCTTATCAGAAAATGTGCGGTTGAAGAAAGTCAAAGCATGTTTATTGTCCTAAAAGGTGACAGAAACAAATAAAGAAAAAACACAAATCATTGTAAAATCAATTGACATTAATCGCTCCGCTCAGAATCTAAAATTAATAAATTGTAATTTTTCGTATAGGTATACCTACCTAAATATTATATTATTATTCATTGTTTTAACTTTTAATCTTACCTGAATATGTCCTTGGGCCTAAACGAGTATTTTTTTTCTAATAAATACGTACTTATATAATTCTTAAAAAAGGAGATTGTGAATTCTTATT
The DNA here is from genome assembly GCA_027563435.1 of Nasonovia ribisnigri. Taxonomy (NCBI): domain Eukaryota; kingdom Metazoa; phylum Arthropoda; class Insecta; order Hemiptera; family Aphididae; genus Nasonovia; species Nasonovia ribisnigri. The sequence continues at coordinate 75,648 of JANEHU010000234.1, read as the reverse complement.
TTTAAATCATTTCATTTTTATCTTAAGCTAAGTGCATGTAAATAATTTTCTTGAAATCAATTTTTTAACTATCAAAATAAATTATTTTAATAAATATACTAAAACTAAATAATGCTTGGTTGTTTTTATTAACCTTTCATATTTTCAAGTTTTAACAACTTTCTACATCATACTATATAATATTACAGTTAGTTATTTGAATGGATCAATTGTATAAATGTATCATCTTTGGATAATTTGGTCGATTTGAAAGTAGCCTTCAAATTATTAAATTTTATTAAAAAAAAAAAAAAAATGTGTGTGTTTATAACGCAAATTATTGCGTTATAAACGTTATTTATTTTTTTATGTGTTTAGATAATATATTTATTTACCTGTACATAGTTAGGTAGTTGTTCGATGTATATAAAAATTATGGAAAAATCTTAAAATAAAATTTCAAGTTGAAATTTTGGATTCAAAAAATTTAAAAATGCGGAAAAAATACTAAAATGCGAATAAATGGAAATTAAATTTTCTTATTCTGATTCAAAAACACATATGATGCGTATGTTAACGAGCATGGCGTGGCTAGATTCGGATAAAGTTTCAAAGAGCATCGAAATCCCAACCAAATTGTTGTGCACCTGAATGTAAAATTGAATCCCGAAAACTTACTATATATATTCTGAGAGGAGCGAAGAACGTATTGATTTTACAATTATGTGTCTTTTTTTCGTGTTTCATCGCCTTTTGGGACAGTAAAAATGCTTCAAATTGTTTCTTCGACATCTTTTCTGATAGGAAAGTGAATCTAGTTGGTACTTTGGGGGGTCAAAAGTAAAAATTTCCTAGTAGTTTTCAAAAGCTCCAGGAAAACGGAAATTTTTACGTTTTAATTTTTAGGTTTTAGAAAAAATCGATTTTGGTTTTTGGTGAAACTCTAAAACTAATGACCGTAGATACACGAAATTTTCACTGGTTGTTTATATTAGCATTTTCTATACACGATAAAATTTATAAAATATTTTGACTTGTTTAGAGATGTTGATTTTATTTGTTGGGTAAAATTAAAAGTTTGAAAATTTAATACAAAGCTCCTAATACATTGTTACAATAGTAGTTGAAAAATATTAAAAATACATAGTCAAAATTTTTTTTATAAGCAATAAAGTTCGAATTTTGACAAAATACGTAACAATTACGAAAATATGCAAATTATTTTGAGGTAGAAATTCATAAAAAATGTTCTTTTTAAATCTAAGATATGAAAATGTAATACAAGATTCTTCATAAGTTTGTCTACCTTTATCAAAAAAAAAATGTCTATAAGAAAGTCTTATTAAACTTTTATGAGCGTAGAAGTTCATATTTTTACAGCCTTGAATAATTACTCAATTTCTCATGTAGCGATTTGCTTATTTTGCTGTAATTCAAAAACGAGTAACTGTAGACACTTGAAATTTACACAACATGTTTATTATATAAATTTCTATACTTGATAACATTTACAAAATATTTTGACTAGTTTCAAGTTGTTTACAGACTTTTTAAAATTTCAATTTTTTTTAGTTTTTTTTTTATAAATGTTAATAAATTTTATTTGTTTGGTCGAAAAGTCTGAAAGTTTTATATAAGGCTCCTTATATTATATAGTTACAATAATAATTGAAAAATATTAAAAATACATAGGCACAATTTTTTTTTATAAACATTTAAAGTTTGAATTTTGATAAAATTCATTAAAATCTCGAAAATTATCAACCATTGTAATTAAACAATTAAAAATGTTCAGTTTTTATAACTAAGGATTGAAAATTTAAAACAAAGATTCTAATAAATAGTACATACTGTAATCAAAAAATCTAAAAAATATATAAACACAGTTATTTTTTACAGACATATTTTCTACTAAATATTATCAAATATTCATCTACTTAATCTTAAATGACATTTCCAGTTGAATTGTGGCTTAATATGTAAAAGTATATATTATAATATTAGGTTAATAATTAAATAATATTAATAATATTAATACAACTTACCAGCTACCGTATAATAAAAATATCAATATACCTAATTAAAAATATCCTAGACTGGCATACCACTCCTCCGCTCAGAATCGTTTTTCGTATACAATGATGCCTATTATATCATATGAATTCAAATTTAACACCATCCTTTATACAGTGACCTACTTGTAACTTACTGTACAGCGGAGCGACATCCACTTGACCCTCTTTTTCTTGTTGTGCTTGGGTCAAATATGGAATAATATTATTATGATCATAGAACAATAATGTTATGATCTGTGAAATATAACGAACAAAGGTGGATATGGAGGGGGCTCCCCACTATAATGATTATAAAAACTTATATCCCACCTCATAATTACGCCACTGCTGTCTACGTAGACTTATAATAAATATATTACATTATAAGTCCATGGTTGTCTATATACTTAAGACCTAACTAATGTTTTGGTAACAGCTCAAATTTTATCATTTTCCGGAACTGTTAGTTGGTATATAGAAATATAAAATTATAAATATACGTATAATACATTGACAACAACAAGTAAACTTAATGAATCAACTATTTTTATTTATTACCTAAATATATTATAAAATAGCTGGATAAAATCGGAACCGAAAAAAACAGAAAAATTCCCTTCCAACAAATATCGGGTCCGTCACATAAATGTGTGGTTTAGGTTCCTAAGAAAATCAAAAAACAGTTTCGATTAGGTTCCGGTTCCAATATTTTCAAAAGGTTCAGGTTAAAATAATGGTATTTTTAATTGCGATTCTAAGCCATGCAGCAAACAATTTTTCATACCAACACCTTATATATGACCCATGGATGGGAGACATCAGTAATGAATTTGTTTTATTAAATAAATACACTTTTGTGCATATAATATACAAATATCAATATAAAGTAATTAAAAACCATTTTAAGTGCATTTTATATTATAATTTTTGGCATTTTAAATGCATTTTTTAAGATTTTTTAGTGCATTAAATGCACAGCCTTACTTATAAGTTATTCTAAGGGAAAATTCAAAAAAAAAAAGTGGGCATGTGATTGTCGCTATGCTGTACAGTAGGTTACAAGTGGGTCACTGTAATGGATATAGTGTAAAATTTGAATTCAATGATACCTATATCGACTCTGAGCGAAGACGACCGTCAGCCTATGATATATTAGATATATGATATAGAGACTGTGTCTATAGTATATATGTTTAAAAACCGCAAACCAAGATAATATATGAACTAGAAAAGGCGAATTAAAACGTTATTTGTATACAAAACCTGGTTAAAATAATAAACCTAACAGTTATGAACTTAAATAAACTAAATGTTATATGAGTGGTATACTTTATTAGAGTTTATTTCTGTTTACCTACCTATTAAAATTGATGCCTATCATGAAAACTTTATATTTATTTTTTGGCCCTTGACATCAAAAAGGTTGCCGACCCCTGAATTAGACTAATAAGTGATTAATAAATGTAACACTATCTACCTATATATTAATTTTTTTATGAAGGTAATAAGTATATATGCCATATGGTATTGGAATATTACAAGCATATCACAGTAGGTATAGTGCGTATACCCATCTGTATAAGGCTATAAAGCATACTACACGTAGCTATATAGATTATAGTGATTATACCTACCTAAAACATAAGTTAATAATAATTACTATAATAAGTAATAATTAAAAATAAAAACAACTAATCAATACATTAATCACTCCGCTCAGTGTCTTATAATAATTAATAACTGAGGTCACCTACCCATGTTATTACTTATTACATTTAATAATTAACAGTGGACAGTGGCGTATTTGGGCGCTTGTAAATTGCGCCCACATTGAGCCGGTAGTAAAAACACTACAGTAAATTGCGCCCGGGATTTTTCGGGGTCTAAAATGGGTATAGTAAATTGCGCCCGGCATTTTCGGGGTCTTAAATAGGTATAGTAAATTGCGCCCATAGTATCTAAGTGTCCTTGAATTCATCGAAACCTATTATATATATCTTAAATAATATTGTTCATTTATTGGTGGATAAGCCGAATGTTTATCGCTATAATCGTTATGATATTAGCGATATCAATGCCTTTACAAGTATAGGTACAACGAATTTACGTATAAGTAATATTGTAGTAATTTTAGTTTTTTTAAATTATTCAACAATACAATGAACACTATTACGAGGGCTGAATATGATGAGAAGACAATGTCTCATTATTATGCTGCAGATAACTTATAACTGGTTTTTTATTATTAAAATTGTTAACAAAAAATATTTAAAACAACTATTATTAATCCCATAGTATAAGTATTATACTTTATTATATTTTTTTTAAATTCATTTTCTATTTTTATTCACTAATTTATTCATTCCAAGCAAACTAAAAAATCATTTTTGGAAGACAGTGATATTCGCCTCCTCGTGGTATCCTCTGTGTAATGCTAAATGACTATCATAAAAATAATATTTCTATTGTGTGCAATTTATACTACACAGAAATTTGTACCTGAAAAATACAGGGTGCAATTTACAATTGTTTCCCGTCTTTGGGAGCAATTTACGTTTGCCTGCGTATTTACGGTTGATCAAGGAGATCAATGAAGAGAAAATATGTAAAAGTTTTCAGAGTCCTAACTTAAGGGCTCAAACTTTAAAGGCAAGGCTACTAGATAAAATCATATCCCCCTCCCCCAATACAAAAACCTAAATAACACGCGACTGATAGTGGCAATATATATAGGTGCAATGTAATAGGTATACTGTAAACATAATATTATACAAGGAATATTGTTAGGAACTTAGATGACAGATTAGCATAAATTGTGCATATATTTATAATTTCTTTATACTCTTAGCCCGAACTTATTGATTTTTTGGTTTACGTAAAATGATTTAAAATTAAAATGTCTCTTTAAATACCTAATTTAATATTTATATATAAACTAATATTATAGTCTGTTGTGTAATAAGGAAATAAAAGAAAGACGAGAATTCACTTTATAGTTCCTTGTTTCTATATAGGTGCATACCTAATATTTTAGATTCTGAGCTGAGCAATGAATTTTATATTGAATTAGTATTTGATTTTACAATGATTTATTTTAGATTTTGAACGGTGCTATTATGCGTATTGATATTTCATTGATATGAGTTTTTGTTCTGTCTGTCATTCTTTAAGGCAGTAAAAATGTTTGATTTATGGTAGTTTCTTGAAGCATATTGTGTCTAGTAAGTAGTTTAGGGGGGGGGGGGCGTCAAAAGAAAAAATTCTTAGTAGGCTTTTAAGTAGGTATTTTTTTAAAATAGCCGGAATTGAGAAAAACACAAGGAAACTGAAATTCTTAAGCAAAACCTGTTTTTAATAGAATGTTGTTTTTTTGGTGTAACTTCTCTTCAAATGTTTATATTAAAATTTCTATTTATTATACAATTTTGACATTTTTTAAGCTACATACCTAACCATTTGACATTATCGTTTTTTATTTAAACGAAGAACAACGATTTTAGTTATTTTTATGTAATTCAAAAATGTTTTTGTTTGAATTTGAAATTTATACAAAGGTATATTAACTAAGTATATTATTAAATATTATTTTATATACTCAATAATATTTTCATAACATGTAGATTGATTTTATGTTATTGTCTATTTATAGATTATATCGTACTAGAGTATGACTATAAATAATCAATTTAATTTCTATTGTAATTAATAGCCTATTATATTACCTATATTATATAACCTATACAGGCACGTAGCTAAGGGGGGGCCAGGGTGTGCCTGGCCCACCCTAATATGTGTCCGGCCGTAGGCCGGCCCACCCAAAGTATTCAGAGGGGCCCATTATAATACGGTGGCTTTTAATTTTAATAACATTTTCAATACTGTCTAAATACGATACAAATAAAATCAAATATATCGGGTTTAGATTAGAATCTAATATAAGTTACGGAACTAAATTGAATCCTTGTCTATTTCTGGAATAAAACATGTGTATTGTATTACATTTAAATTCTGTTGCTACCGAGAATCGGTGATAATATTGTGATAACTGATAATTTATTTTTATAAGTCATAATATCGTAAACGATCTAACCATGTGAAAGGACTTTTTCTTGTCTAAGAAGATTAAAAAATTATATGCGAAATTGTATGTCAAATGACCGACTCGTCAGTTTGTCAAGTATTTGTATAGAAAAAAAAATTGCCAAAAGTTTGGACCTAGATGAATTTGTCAATAGATTCTCTATAAAACATAAAAATAGAAAAATACTTTTATATTAGAATTTGAATTATATTTATAGTATTTAATTGAAAAATTATGTCTATATATTAAATATTTGAATTTTATTATTATTATTAAAAACATTATTTGTATTTGGTTTTTATTTATGTATTTTATCAAATTTTTTTTATTACACTTATTATTATTGGCATAATGAAATGATATTATTAGGTTATATACTTTTATATTTATAGTAATGGTATACTGATAACTACCTTTTTATAATATAATAAGGTAGGGGGTCCACCCCTACAAGGTAGTATATTTAGGTAGGGGGCCCATCTAACATTGGCCCACCTAGTGAATATTTTCTGACTACGTGCCTGAACCTATATTTATATGAACATATATATGATTAAAGGCTGGTGGTCTTTCTGGAAATCGTTTTTTGTATGCAATGATTTATCATTGAATTTAAATATAACACAACTACAGTTAAGTTAGGTGGCCTATTGCCTATGTCTTTTGAAATGCCTTTATTTTTAAACCTTAAGCACCCACTCAAAAGAAAAAAAAATTCTTCAACTATTAATTTCTACATTTGTTATAGGCAAAACTAACTTTTGACATCTCTGCAGTGAGTAGTGACCTACTTATTAACTAGGTAGGTACACTTGATTCCTTTGGTATAGCAGAGCGAACATCTACTATCCCCGTTTTTGTTTTATTTTCACATGATATGCTAAATTTAATTGTTTTTTGACAAGAGTCAGTTTAAATTAAGTAGATATTACAATTTTATAACATGAATAACACGTCTTTTTAGATTAATTATTTGATACCTTCAATTTTGTCAAACTATTTTACAAAATACCTAATAGCTCTTTGTGCAACCACCTATAATGATAATACGTTAATTTATATAATAAGCCTGTTTTGTGACTTGTAAGTTGTATTACCTACCTAATACGTACGAAACAAAATACTTTTAATTATTGTTAATTTATAGTTTTACCCTTTTTCTCCTCTTCTTTTTTATCGTTCTCCATTATATTATGATTATGGATTATATTTTCTTAAACACTTCAATAATATAATAATTGATTAATCGATTTCGAAAATAATATTCATTATATTTATATAAACATTACGCGTACACGACCCACTGGCAACTGTAGCCAAATACAAACTAACGAATTTCTTCGATAAATCTCTCATAAGTTATATGAACGTCGTCCGTTCGATTTCCACCTCCATATTATTGGACTTTCAATACAGCGTCAGTTACAAAACGCATTTAAAATTAATGTTCTGAGTGTAATTTTATCGTATAGAAAATTAATGTTATTTAATAATATTACATTAATAGACCCTTTTAAGCTGATAATAATATTTGTTATTAAAAGATTATATAATATTTTGACTTTTGAGTTTAATACTAGTCACTAATCAGTATGGTATAATATAGGTTAAGGTATTAACAATAACAATGATAATATTCAATAATTAATTTATATTTTTAATCTTAAATGTTTATTGACTGTGGATATAAAGCAATATGCCAATATCAACGTTGTAATTTTAATGTGTAGGTAACTAACATGAATAACATGCATTAACAGCTGGTAGACTATATTAATTGCATTCGGGTGCGTGATCATGCACTACCTAGTAAAAAACGCATTTTATCTTATAATGTTGTCGGTTTACTTGCATTTTTTTGTCCTTGAAATGGTAAATTTAAAAAAAAAAGCTAGTTAAAGTTTTCGAAAAATCAAGCAAACCCCAGGTTTGTAAAAAAATCCAGACCTATTAACTTTGGAAAAAGAATATAAGACTTGAATAATTCACATATATTAAAGAAGATCGTTATGAGTATTATAGGTAATCGGTAAACTATAAGGTACTCCATAAGTAATTTCTATTATTTTTATTATTTAATATCATAATATTGAGTGAATAAATTAAATTATGTTTGCAATAATTATGATTTTTTTTAAGGTTAAGTGAGTAGCGGAAAATTTAATTTACAATTTTATGGTCATTTTCATAAAAGGTTAGGAACCACTGCTTTAGTTAAATCGATTTAATGATAATATTTTGTATTAAATTAATTTAATATAGGATAGTTACCTACGTAGGTACTAAACCAAATAATGTTCGATTTCTAAAAATCAAAATCATGTTTTGTTTTTCACAAGGAGGCCCTTTCCTTTATTTTAATTAAACTTTAAAGGAAACAGTAATATGTATATATAGGTAACTAAGCACAAAATATCAACACGTTTAATTCAATCAATGACGTATTTTGCAGACAAGACCTAACAGTATTTTCGATAACACACTATATTAATACAATAAACTATAACATCACATTATCAGAGTTACACCAATTAAAATAATTAACCATCCAACTCTGTACAAAAAAGATTACTATAAATTGTATTGAATTTATAACGATCATATTATACTCAAATTAATAACACGAATGTTACGAAATGTAAGTAGGTACCTAACACGGACTAATTTAGCTTAGTCCATGTTATCTTACCATGTAGACATGTAGTACCTACATATTATACAATATATACGGACGCCCATTGGTAAAATTGTAGAGAGGGAGCAAAATGAAAATGTTCTCAAAAGTAAGCAATAAGGTTTAATGTTATTTCAATGCTTATTTCATATACTAAAAGTGATCAAGAAAATTGTATTTTATGCTGTCTAGGTAGGTACCCAAATAAGTTATTATAATATAAGTTCATATTATTTTTCCATGGTTAAGGGGGAGGGGGCAAGTGCTCAGTCTTGCCCCCCTCGACTAATGGGCGTCCATAATATATCCTTAGGTATCATATTTACCAGTAACAAGAGCAAACTACAAGTACCCTCGATCCTGGTTTCCGAATCATTGCAGCCAAAAATAAAACCAGATAAATTCAAGCCTGGACATCAACGAGTTAAAAAACTAAAGTTGAGTTAATTTTAATTTAACTTTTTAAAATTTAATATTCATATTAACTTAACTGATTGTTATTGATATAAACTTTATAAATAACGCTTTACATTTATATTTTAATCAAATCTAAATTACGTTGAATTATAAATAATTAAATAATAAATAAAATAGGTATAAAATTATTATTGTTAATACATATTGTAAACGTTTACTTTTATTATTTTAAACCATATTACTGGCTATTATTATATATTAAAAAATAAATAAATAACTTAACTGTAAGTTTCTATAACTATAAATTTACTGATTTAAAAAAAAAAGGATAACTATTAACTTTAAACGTATTAAAATGTTTTCAATTAACTTAAGTTCAATTAAAAATTATTCTTAAGTTGCCCAGGCTTGGATAAATTATAACTCATTTCTCAATTATAGTGGATTAGTAGCTAACAAAGCTGTCAAGTGCTTCCAGAAATTGTAATAAATATACGTTAAATCTTACACAGTCTTATGATTTATGTTATGAGTTATGAGAGAAATGTTTAAGAAAATAGAAATCTTAAGAAATAATACTTTAAAAAAATTCTATTTTCATCAATTAACCGTACACACTTTCAAGACGTGACAATAATAATTGCGCTGTTATACGCCTATACATGCAATACAACTTTTAAAAAACACTGGTTCTGGGGACTGATGTTGACACTAGTAAATTAATATTGGCCTTCCGGTATATATTATTTTAAAGTATTTGATTTTAGTTGCTGCAGTCAGTCTTCAGAACAAGAAAAGTACCGGCAATTATAAAAGTTAAAAAAATTCTTGGTGGTTAGACAAGGTTCTACAATTTCCGCATACCAACTACATATAATTATATATTATGTTTACAGGGTGATTCATCAAGCATGCAACCTTTTGTATTTCAATTATATCTACATTTATTCAAACTCTGATTTTTGGAAAAATTTTTAAAGTTATTTTACTAATTAGTACCTAATAAACTTTTCAGTTTTCTGATCATATTATGATATATTATGAACATATTAATGCCAATATACCATGGATTAAGTTTATAATTAGTTAATTATGTTTACTAATTCAGAAAACAATCGTTTGACAATATTGGATTTGGATTTAAATAGGTAGGTACAAGGTACATAAACATTTTCAACAACAATGAAAAAGTGCAACAGCCAATATAGGTACTCAGTCCACTTCTTAAATGTAATATTGTAATACAATATTACATAACTTCAGTATCATACTATGATACTGAAGTTATGATAAACAAATCCGAATTTAAATTGACGCGTAATTAAAGAATAAAATGGGGCCATAGGGTCGAACATGCTTAGAGAATCACTCTGTACCTACATATTACAATAATATATAATAAACACCTACCTAGCCACGCCGGTGTTCCACTGCAGAGTGCAGGGAAGTACTGAAAGACCCAGTTCTTGCTGTTATTAATTATAATGCAATTTATTCACCGAAGATATTCACGCAGTACGACACGAATCAAACAGCACTTACATAGCTTTACTTTGCTAATTACAAAACTTAAATTCCTAATGATAATACAAAATAATATAATTAAAATAAAATTACGAAATTCTGACCACAAAACCATTCGACGCGGGAAAGAATCTCGAAGGCTGATGTATATTTATAGTTAAGCAAGAAATCTAACAAATGTTCAAACGTATTAGATATGTTTATTTATGTAATATTTAAGTATGTAGGTAGGTAATACTATACAGGTATACAACCGTGCAGGTATATAATACAGTATGTAGCCATTGTAGTTAATAATATTAATAATACTATATTATAGGTTAGTCCAGTCAAATTAGACAAAAAAATCTACAAAGATTGGTACTAATTCACGAGAGCTGAATTTTGGTACACAATTAGTGCATAGCTTACTGATAGCTGATGTACTAAAAGTCCCCAGACATAATGCTTGTGCATATAGCTCTCCATCCCTTAAAAAGGGGGCGCGTATTTTAACCTATTGCACTTAATAATTTACCAACTATTTATCTGTTAACTATTTTCAATAAATAGTAGGTATTTTTGTTTTAGGTTTTTATAATAACTGATTAATTAATTTAGTTGTTTTTTCAATTTTTTATTTCAATAATGATTACCATAATGGCCATGTTAAAGTTAACCAATTATTTAGATAGTCACGAGATGTAAGTATCAAAAGAACAAAATTACATAGTGATTGTTGATAGATATCTGTCTATTTAAGTTCATAGAAATTATTTAAGCTTAGGTGCGTGCCATTTCCCCACATATTCTCAACAGGCTACAAAGACCTAGTGCTGAGTACCAAATCCAGATCAATCCATTGTGATATAAATCCGGATAACAAAGCGTTTTGTATATATTTACATATAATTTTTTTCTCATCTAAATATATAACTATAATTTAATTATTGATAGATCCGATATCGTAAATTCGTATTATAGGTATAGATAATAATGAAAAAATAGCTGATTACCTCAAAAACAGTGCAGTCGGATTTAATCCGGAATCCAGATCGAAGGATAAAATCCGAGAATCTGGATAAATTAATAAGATTGTGAAGATTGCATAACTGCAGGCTACAAACTGGTTTTACTATGTACTAAGGTTTGGCATGATTCTGCTTATTCTTTGGACTACCTACTTTGTATGCTTTGGTTGCTACGGTTTTTGCATGTTGAGTGAAATTGAGTTTCACGTCAATTAACCATAGTGACACTTTCTTCGTGTTCGGTCCTATGGAAAGTAGCAGTGTAAGGTTTTCTAGATAGCTGCCTACTATGCGACAGAGTTACGTGGGACAAGAACGTCTTGCATATATAGCTTCTAGAATCCCTTTCCATGAAGCCGTGACCAGTCGTGTTAAATGCGCTTTTGATACCTAGGGTGTGGATCGATAATCATAACATGGAACTTTAAAAGAAAAAAAAAGTTTTTTATTTTTAACTGACAATTTTTTATCAAAATTTTAAATTTTGAAACTCGCAGTTGAACCAACAGAAAAATCAACTTAATTTTTTCAAATGGCAACAACCGCATTTTGAAATGTATTTTGGTAGAGTTTTTTTTCTGAAAATTTTGGAGGTCAATTTATCAATGTTTGTCCGCTAGTTTATGGTTCTCCAAATCTTAGTAAATTAATTAATACTTTTAATTGAAATAATTAGTATAGGTACATTTAATTTACTTGTGCTAAATATTTTTTTACTTGCTATCTTTTAATGGAATTTTATATATTTTTATACACTTAATTTGGTAATCTAATGTGACACGCTACTCACACTCTACAAAAATAAATGTATTCAATTTTGGGATAAATGACTACAAAATAGTTGGCAAACGACCATAGTTTTATTTACCATTATTTTTATTTTTGCATACAATCATAAAATAAGGATTATTATTTTAATTACCTATTATAATAATAATTAATTGATAACTTTACATTTTTCTTCACAGTTACTTTGTTTACAATAGTTTAAATTTGAATATTTAATTAGGTTGTTAAGGTAGGTAATATTGGTATTAGATTACTAGGACAATAAACTAGGAAATCTGTAATTAACTTAGATCATAGAACAAGTTTATTTACCTATATTGAAATAAACAATATCGACTATTTATGTAAAATTTATTTAATTATTCCTATACGACTATTCACATTACTTTTGGATTAACTAACTGCTAAATTAACCTAACCATGAGGTAGGTGTATATTCACAATATAATATACTGCTGTAGTGCTGTATTATATTATATTGTACCTATATAATATATGTACTTCGTATATACGGTATACCTATTAAAAAACAAGTCAATTGCATAAGAGTTAATATAACAATAAAGTATTATAATTTATTGCAATAAACATTTTAATATAACACTGTATAAATTAATATTTTTTAATAAGTAATAGTAAAATTTAAAAAAAAAAACAATTTTCAATAGGGAAATGTGTATATTATGTTAGAATGTATTATGTAGATATATAATATATTATACAGCGTAAATAGTCAAAAAATAAAAATAAAAAATAAAATACAACTATTCAATGTTCAAAAACCCTTTTGTTGTAACTTGTAACACATTTAAAAAGGCAAATCAATTTAATAATAAAGCTTTTGAGTATTGTCGACAAACAGACAAAAAAATAAATAAATCTACTCGATCAAAAACCAAATCAATTTTATATTTTTATAGCTACTTATATTATTAAGTTACTAGTTATTAATGATAGGTACTTAATATACTAGTACCTAGGTATTAAGTAGTTGTTAATAATAACGTATATAAAATACAGATCATAAACATAATTCGTTTATAATTATTTTTATTAATATGTTTTTATTTTTCAAACAATGAATATATACGTACAAATGTACAATATTGCATAAACTATAAAGACATAAAGTATAAAATATATTAAATTATTTTATAATTTATGCATTGTAATTTATACTCAGAATGGTCAAAAGTACAATCATACAATATAATATTTATTTTATAAATATGAATTCTCTATAATAGAATAATTCTTTATTATTAATTACCTGTAAATGTTCATTTTGTAAATAAGTTTTTATTATTTTAATAACTAGTTTAGATCAAAATATTGTATTAAGTAGTAGGTAAATATATTTTGTATATACTAAATTCATGTAGGTATATATGTATATTTCTTAAAGAAACTATATTATAATTTGTAATATTACGTTTATTATATAATATAGTTTAAAATGATTATTAAGATTATAATTTCTATACAAATACACAAAGTACATATAATGACATTCATATTTCAATTGTATTATTATTAAACAAATGAAGTACTACTATCAATAAAGACACATAAATAATTTAAATATAGGTTAGGCAACACACACACACATATATATATATATATATATATTTAATCCCTAAATTATTTGTTAGATTTAAATATATATAAATACATTTTGGCACAAATCATGTAATATAAAATAAATCATTTACGTTATAATTTTGAAAATTTGGGCAACATATAATTATGATAACCACAGGCCAATGAAATTAAAATTATCTAAGTTTTTTTATTCATTAGATTCTATTAAGAAATTATATGAATTTGAGTACCTATAATAAAGGGTGGTAACTCTTGTAACAGTAAACACTTATATTATCTTTAAAAGTATGAACGTTTTTAAAAAATGTTTTTTTTACATAATTTGAAGTTATTACATAACAAAATACCTGAAAAACAGACTAATTTTTTTTTAAATAACATTTTAAGTTTTATTATTTTGAATGACAGCAAAGTTTTTATTTCCTATTCTAAACAAATATATCTCTGAGAAAAACTAAATTTATAAAAATTGAATTTAAAAGTAATTAATTAGTTGTCAGTGTTTAAGTTTTGATGAGTGAAATATGATTTAGTATTGGATCAACTTTTTTCGGAGTAACCCTTCACTGCTACTACACTCTGCTTAACTATAAACATTAAATAGTAAATACCTATAAGGCGGTATAAGTTATAAGTGTATATAACACTTCAATAATAACTGGTTAGAAATTAAATTATTAAATAAAGAAAGTACCTATTTCACTCAGAAAAAAAATGTTTAGATAGGTAAATAACTAATAGGTACCTACATATTCTGTCAGTTAAAACATTAAAAAACTTTTTTAAAATCGTAACAATTGAATTATTCACTAAACTTTTTGTTTGATATAATATTAATCATCAAGTCATGTAAAAAAAATATTTTTGAAAAGTTAATATTTATTGAGGTCAAGAGTAATTTTACTGTTAAAAGAATAATCCTTTACATAAGTAAATATTTATACATTATACGTCGAGTTTTAAAATTCTTTGTGTGTACTTCAATGATAAATACCATAAACTATAAATTGCATAAAATAGGATTAACAAACATGATTATCTAGTATCTTTAAGGTGAAATTGGAACCAAATATTTGATTACCTATTTTATCATGCATTAGTTTTAAACTGTAGGTAATAAACTAAATTATTTTATAGTGAACTGTTAAACTGTGCATGAACAATGTATTAAAGTGTTTAAAAAATTTAGAAACAGAAAAAAATTGAATTTGAATAAAAATTGTATAATAATTTAAAGATACCTAATAGGTACAATAATGTATCATGTATATTAAATAATTCAAATAGTTAAACATCTCATTGGTTATGGTGATTATTTGAATCGTAATAATTAGATTGGCGTCAATTTAAATAGAACTTTATACCGATCTCAAGTTAATTCATTTTAGTTAAAATGCTTTTATTTTTGAGCATAGGCGTGCGCGGATAGGATTTGAAATGTATAATATATTATGTTCACATTTTTGTTAAAGGTAACTTTAGATTATAATTGGTCCTTAATAATAATTTTGTTTTTATTTTAATAATAATAATTGTATATAATATAATAATATGATATTGTTGTTTTCAAGTAAAATTCATTTTAGTAACCATCACAGTCTTTTTATTAGAATAAATCTGATTGTTTAATGTCAATAAGAATTTAATAATTATAGTTTATAATTAATTAGATGCAATATCCAATTAATAACAAAATGGAAGTTTTTGTTTAAATATAACCAAGGTTAAGGCTAATGCGCACGCCTATGAACTTGGAGTTCTCTCGGATCAAGTTTTGTCAGAACCAACTAGATCGCTAGATCCAATGGAGCTAATAGTCGAGCTGGAACCATGATGTGTGCCCGAACTCTGCACCGACATGGTTCTTTCAGCCGTGACAGTGCCAATTGTACTACTGATGCCCATCAGTCCATGATAATTACCCATTCTCAAGGCCCTCTTCAGTTTGTCGGGATCGACACAGGAGGGGTCTGCCTAGAACAATAACACCATGAGCACTTATTCATGAACCAATAGAACTTGAGTAGGTACTATAATAACCATATTTTATTGAAATTTGTTGCGCACCTGATACGCTAATGATGTCATGATCACTTCGTATGGAACCAGTTTTAAAGGTTCCACTTCATTCATCAGAACATTAGCCGGTATTTTGTGGTATTGAATGGATGACATGAAATTTTCTACAAAAACTTCTTTCCAGTCAACATTTGAATTTGTATCACCGTATTTCATTGTCCACATAAGTGCAGCCTTAATAATACAATTATACTGGTGTTAGTGACAAGCTTGAACAAAAATTACTAATGTTTCTATAATATAAGGCACATAACTACATAAGGTACCTGAAATTTAGTGAATTCATCTGCCTTTAGTTCATCTCTGCTTAGTATCAACCGGACCACGTGTAGTGGTAATAGAGCGAATGATCCAAGGTTTAACACCTCGTTTCCATGTTCGTCAACAAACTCCAAAACCTGTTTAACGTAGTCAGCGTTGACCAAAAATGGTGAATCATATTTTACAACAGAAAATATAATAAGTTACCTTCTGAACGAGGCTTTTAGTACATTTGTATTGAATATACCGCTCTGCTGATGACAAGAGTGCACAGACCGTATCCACATTTATGCAACATTGAACGAAGCCCGTGCACGCCTTCCGTAGATCTTCCAGGCCATAATAATCCGCTGCATTCAGTACTCCTGAGCATATTATAGGATATCATAAAAATTCAATTTATTTTAGTAATCGTTTTTAAAATACACTTATGTGTTATAGCAGTAAAAAGTCTGTTCAACATTTTAAAATACTTCTGTGAAATATATAATTGTGAATCTTTAAAATAAAAATGTATGTATATTTTAAATAAATGACAAACACACTAATGTGTTCAAAAAGTACCTAAGTATATAGGTTATTATTATGCATATTTAACTTCGCTCACCCAATAATGTTCTGGGTTGCAAAGTTACACAACCAGTATGTATATATTCAATGAGTTGGCGAAATACGTCTGGTTCGAATTCATCAACTACGACTGTTTGATGTTGATTGGATTGAGTCTAAATTATACATATTATGATGATATAAAAAAGAAAACAATATACAAAATTGGCAAAAAAAAATGGTGTCTGGTAAAACAGAAATATACCTAATTTAATATTTATTACTTTTTAGTAGGTAACTAACTATAATGTTAAATCAAACTATAAATTATAATCATACTTGTGTATTGGCATTTTTTACATTGAGAAGTGGTTCACTGCTTCGTTTTAGAAATGTAGGCCGTCTTAGTTTTGTGGTCTCTTTAGGTAAAACTTCTTTTTTTCTTTGAGGGCTTGGTGGTTGATATAACATTTTATGGAATACTCTAAAAGTACAATATTTAATAAACAATATATTAGTGACGCAAAAAAATTTTTTAGTAACTTTTATATTTCATTATATTCAATTATATAACATTATATATTACAAGGTCTATAGAACATATTAATTATTTATTAATAAATAATATATATATATATATATTATATATTTTATTAATCAAATACAATGTCATATACATTATTAAAATGTAGTAATATGTAGTCATGTAGGTATCATAATAAAATTCATATCACATGCATTTTTACACTCATGAAATATTTTCGAGCATAAATATATTATATTAAACTGCTATGTCATATTTTATTTTAAAATATACCTTTACAATAATTAACTAACCATTATGCACCTATAAGACTTTTAGACATTTAAAAAATATTATATTTTACTAAAATCATCACTTACACAGTACACACCTTATAACGTAGAAAAATAATTAATTCAAATGATATCCATGATGGCGGCTATGCATACTTCGATTTTTAATTTATATATTTATATAAACATTGTTAATGCCCTACTTGTATATTATTTCTAATACATTTTGGCTAATACGTGATTTAAATCTATAAATATTATTTTTATTTTTATATTACAAATTGTATTCCTAAACCTAATGTAAATTTGTCTATTGTATAATGAGAATATAACACAAATTAAATACGGTTGATCTGATATTAAACACAAAGATTCATAGATCAATGTATTTTTTCGTAACTATTCGTATTGTCACTTTTCTTATATCAAAGAATAACAGAACAAATACAAATATAAAGCATATAATTATTTTATTATACTGGGTGAGCATGCATGAAGCAGACAAGTATATTTTCGGTAGTGGCACTACGCTTCTACATTTTACAGCTTATGTAGTTACGTAATACGTTTCATTATAAACATAATGTGAATTTATGTTTGCATTTGTTTTCAAATTATTAATTAATTGAGTTATAATAAAACATTTTAGTCAAAAGTTCAGGTATTTTCCTCTTTCCTATAAAAAACATAGGGCAATTACAAAAGAAACAAAATTAAATAAATTAAGAAATTCATAAATTATTTAAATTTATGTTACTTGGATAAACAACTACAAATAACTCTTTTTTTTCTAGAAATAGAAAAAGGTATAAATGATTTTCTTAATACACTAATGAACACTAATAGGTACTAATCATAACAAGGATATCGATGGTTCCCATTTTCCACATACCTAAGGGTAAAGCCCTCGCCTCCAGTAGACGAAATAAAAGTCACCTAAACTAAAATATTACGTTTTCTAATAGTTTGACGATAATGTATAAGATATGAGAAATCAAATGTTATTGACGTGTATGGAGTAGTGATTGTAGTGTGTACCTTTGATAATATAATAATAGGTTCTGTAGGTAATAAAGGAAAATATAAAAATAAAGATAATATATTATAAGAAAAATAAATATTCCTGATTTTTGGAATTCAAGAAGCCACAATATTAGAAAACGCAGTGTTATAGGTTTTCAGCGAAATCGATTTTGGTTTTAGTTTAACTCTAAGTGTTACTGTAAATAGTGTAAATACATGGAATGGTTAATAAATATTAAACATTTCTATACACGATAAAATGTTCAAAATATTGCAACTATTTTTGAACTTTTTATAGATATAAGAAAATTTCGAGTTTTATTTAATTATTGTCGATAAAATATTTTATGCTCCGCCAAAAAACTCAAAAATATAATAAAAAGTTCCTCATAAGTTGTTGTCAGTGGAAATTAAAAAAAAGTTAAGAGTACAATTTTTTATGAGCGTCTGAAGTTCGAATTTTGACAAAATTCATTAAAATCGGGAAAATTTGCAAATTATTTTGAGTTAGAAATTTATAAAAAAAAATGTTATATCTAAAATTTGAAAATTTAGTACAATATGTCAATATTCCTCATAAGCTTGTCTAATTTTATCAAAAAAAACGTCTACTTAAGTGAAATTTATTTTGATGGGGGTTTGAAGCACAAATTTTTACATTGAATATTCACTCAATTTGTCATGTAGCGATTTTCTTATTTTTTTGTAATCCAAAAACGAATAGATATTGAAATTTCCATCATATATTAATATAAACATTTTAAATTTGTTTAGTTTTTTTTTTATAAATGTCAATCAAATATTATTCAAGCTTTAAAATTAAATACAAAGCTTCTCACACTTTTTTACAATATCAATTTAAAAACGTTAAAAATACAAAAGCAGGATTTTTTTAAAAGCATTTAAAGTTCAAATGTTGTTAACATTTATCTAATTGAAAATTTACAAATTATTTTGCAGTTATAAATGTATTAATTATTAAATTTTTATAACCAAGGAATGAAGTGGCGGTAGTGATAACAATTATAACTATCTCATAAACATTAAACATATTAGTCAGTTAACTTCCCCGATTTCTAGAATTAACAACCCCGTGGCCCACGTTCCAAAAAAATTTACTCCACTGTATCTAAGCATGACTATTATGTGAGTGCAGATCATTGATTAAATTTGCATAATATTATATTTATTCGTTAGCCAGAGTCCAAACATAATATAAAATAGATTTTTTTTATTACAATTGAATTTTATTTTTTCATTCATTTTAACTTTTAACTAGTGTAACGTCACCACTTTGAAGTGTAATTATTGACTACCAATATGATAATTATTAATTATACAAATTTAATTTATTTCTGTACTATGAATTCCTTGAATAGTTGAATCGTAAAACTGAAGGAATTTGAATAAAATATAGAAGATATAATATGATTATATTGGTCTAACATGTCACCAATCACCATTTGCATCTTTAGGTCACATATAAAAGTAAAATATAATTAATATAATTGTAATATTTTCGGTACTTCAATATCAAACATAAAATACTGAAAATAGTATGGTACAATAATATAAATTACAAAATAATAATTTATAAACTTTTTTACAGGAAGTTTACTAAATTCGTTTAATTATCTATATGCATTTGGTGAACGTGTTTCTAGTACCTAGAAAAAAAATGATGTGTTCTTATAATTCTGACCATCGCTGCCGAAGAAACCTCCGAGTTATATTATAAACAAGATAATAATAATTCTTAGAATCTTATTATATTGTGTTGACAAGTTGTAAAATAATTAAAAAACTATTATTAAATTATTAAACATAGTGTATTGTTTTTAATTTTAATATTACCACACTATCACGTTGTTGTTTTGATCTCTAATCTATTGTAATGCTTTCGTAATCATTTCAATGTTATACACTCGATATTTTATACTTGTTATATCATACATATACATGACTCGGATTTGATTATTTGAATGAATCATGTCTTCTATATTCTATGTCTTTATATACCTATCTATAATATCTACAGATTACAGAGTAGACTAGGTATACTAAACTATAGGTACTATAGTACGATTAATGGCTGTTGTGCACTTGTGCGTCCGAGACACAAACCAGTAGTAACGAATTGGTCAGTTGATGTTACATTGACACATTGTAATATTACGTTTATTTCATTAGGGTTGTTGAAAGCTGGACGTTTCTTTTGTTCTTTTTCGTACATTAAGCAGAAGAAAAAAATATAAGTACTTCCAGAAAGCCAATTTTTATTCTGAAAAAACTCTCCGTTCTAGTAGGTATATTAAAAATCCCGCACATAACTGTTGAACTGTCACAACTCAATTTCACTTGTAATTCTTAAATTCCTTGTACTTTTATTTATATGACTAAATTGTTTTATATTTTTAAACTGATGGCCACATTTACTAATTTACTGCGAAGTAAAATAATATGTATTTGACCTTATTTAAATTATTAAATAATTACAACAATTCTAATTACCATTATAATGATATTCATTATGCATTGAATAACACTATATTCGAAATTAACATGGGAATTATTTTATTTCTACGTTGATTATGCCTTGAAGCCTGTACTCCTATAGGTATTTTATAATTCCACGAACTCATGAAGTACACAGTACAGTGTATATAGTAGGTTACTTATTGTTAACTATTGTTGGTTAACTGGTTAGTAAAATGGTTAGTATATAGTACATTATAATGTTACCTACATGATAGTCGTATAGGTAAGATACAGAATTCCTCGCTCATTTTTTCTCTCTGACCCATGAAAAACATTGACAATACGCATCCACCCTGAATCATTTTTTTTGATGTTTTTGAGTAATCTTAGAGTAAAATCGCCAATTAAAAAACAATAGAGAATAATATTTTTGAAGGTGTTACAAACAGAGGCGGAATTAGGATTCTTTGACGAAAATGTTATAACTATGCCCAATCATAAGCCTTGAAAGTAGAATACCAAAATACCCTTTCTATTATTGTTTTCAACTAATAAGCATAATTTACACAGTTAAATGTATTTATTCAAATATTTAGTAATCATTGGCGAATATTTTGGTTACAGCGTAAAAAATAATATTATCAATTTTGTATCAACTATTAATTTTAAATATTCAAATTCCAGCATATTAAAATGCTCTGTGAAATTTAATTTTAAAGTAAAACTATCACTTATTAAACGTCTGTGTAAACATAAGTACTTAAATAGCAAAAACCGTTTAATACGTTATTATCTGTGGCCTAAGCATATAATATATATATTTATACGTTAATTGATACGTTGATTTATATGCCATAAAATTAATTGTGAATCAGACATTTTAACGAAAACATAGCATTAATACCTGGCTGAATTCGATTAGAATCTTAAAAATGATATTTTTAGTGTTTAATTGTGTATCTTTAGGCGAATCTATACTTAATATAACCTTAATGTTTTTGAAACATTCGTTATAACAAACGACACACGTCATACTCAAAGTAAATGACAAAAGACAAAATACTACATTTATGATTCATCATTGTGGTAATTACTAATTTGCAGTATTTTTGTTTCGTGGTGTAGTAATTAATAAAAGAATGACAATTATTATTTTAAGCTGTAGGTACGCTTGTACCTATATGATTTTATATTTTTCTTTCCTTCAAATATGGCCATCACCACTAAACAATTTATGTGAAATAAAAATAGTGATCTAACTTCTAACACCAAACACTAAAGACTTGATGAAGGTCCATAAAAAAATTACGCCCTGGGATCAATCCCCGTCTCACTCTCCTATAGTTTCGCCTCTGAAGACACATCGATTTGTCTGAATATCGTCACAAAACAATTTAAATATCATTTAAATTTTTTCTTAGTTCTGCTTGGACAACCATAATTTAAATATTATATACTGATATAAATACATTTAGATTGAAATAGTAGTGACATTTATTTTTCATACTATAGGACAAAGATAATTAAATATGTCAATATCTTACCGACTCCTTGCAGCTAAGACCGCTTTTACAGCACACACTGGTTCTCTCGTATCGCCAACCAAAAAAGTTACATCACATAATTCGGGCATACTGGCCAGGAACGCCATATCGTCGGCTAGGCCATTTTTATTTTCGAACACACTCTGGTCAAGCTCGTCATCGGTTGATTCCATGTCTCCTTGTAATCTCATAATTTACCACATATCTATAAGAAACTAAAAAACCAATAATTTAACTTTACTTATATAATATAATAGCAACAAACTCAAATAATTTTGAACTTGTCTGAACCCACTTGGCCACTTCCCACCCAAATACATTGAATATCGATCTATAATTTGTAGTAAATTTAGCGATTATACTGAATATTATTAATCAGTGGACCTTTTTCTGTTTTCGTCACCTTAATACATCTACGAAAGACCTACCCAATATAAGCACTGCACTATTCAAAAATTGGTGTGGCCCACACTAAACTTAAATTGTACCTACATCTTTAACTCCTGTTCTTAAGAGTGGAAAAAATAAGTAGGTATAGGTCTAGGTACTTATGCTATATACCTACATCATACATGTATACTATAGAAAAATAGTTTGTTTTAACTTTTACTATAGTTTATATAAGTAATGTAGGTATCGTATATTCGTATATTCAGTATACCTAACATTTTATAAAATTTTTATTCTATATTGACTAATAAGTAATAATCAATGTACCTATTATAGAAGGATAATTATTATAAAAGAAAGCAAGTAGGTATATAGCAACATATTTTCAACCAATTTAAGTATATGAGTATAGGTAAATTATGGTTAAAAAAAATGCATGTTAAATGTAAGTTAGGCAATTTTTTTTGAAAGTACCTTGAGATAAGAAAATCATTAATCATTATACTTTTGTTTTAGGCAGGGCTTAAAACCTTTTCTAAAATTATAGGTAAGCGGCTCCGGTAGGAACCCGAAATTTTTTTAAGGACCGGTTATCAGTTTTCTTGTTCTATGCAGTGCCGTTTACCATTACCAGTTACCGATTACCTTACACCACAATAAAAAGTGGTTACCAGTTACCGATTTTAATGATTTCTGAAATATTTAAATAACCACTTACAAATTTCAAGCGGTTTGAATACTTCTTTTCAAATCACATTTTTTTATATTATTTATCAACTATGAATTATTTATAATTCATGTGTATACACTCTACATTAAATGAGTTAAACTATATATATTTTATAATAAACGTTATTGGTATATACCATTTCGACATTACCCGTATAGCATGTACGTTTTTTACATTATATATCTATATACTAGCTGATCCCGTGCACTTCGTTGCCCGTTAAATGTACCATCTCTATATTATTCAAACTTACGTAGATTCGTTATTTAACATTCGGTGTATGGTGTTCAAAAATTAAAAATTTGCATCGATCATCTTGAATCTCAAAATACTTGTAATAACATCACTATTATAAAATGTGAATTTTGGAAGATGATTTCTTCAGGTGGTTTTCAGGTAGGCAAACCACCTGTGGTGGATAGCAGACCCCCCCCCCCTCGTGGAGAATACGTAATTAAAAATATTTCATTAACACGTTGTTTATGATGTGCATAAGTAGGTTCCCGAGATAACGGTCGAAAAATTAGCGTTAGGAATACCATTTTTACTAAGTTATATGGTTTTCACAAAATATAATTTACAAGTCCAAAATAATATTCAATCATAACCAGTAACCTTACAATAAACAAAAATATACTATTATTTAGTTTATTTTCTTGCTGGACAGATGGCCCCACTGTTGTATTTTTGACATCCAGACTTCCTACTTTTCCGATGAATTTTCTTTAAATGTTCTTTCATATAAACCTTGTTCTGACAATTACGAATAACACAAAAAAAGAATCAACCAAATCGGTCAAGCAGTTTCAGAGTTTACCCTGTACACAAATTTTCATTTCACATTCATACAGTTTGATAATTAATATCATAAATGCACAACTTCAATATCATTAAATATTTTCTAGTAAATAATGTATAAACACTTTAAACTGAAATAAAAATAAATAATTGGTATTAGGAACAAAATATATTTTTTCTCATTGTATTGGTTACCGGGTATTTCTAAAAGAACGATTTTCAGAAATGTTGATAATATTTTATTGTTTTTTGTATACGATTTTTAAAATTTTTGTTAATAGGTTACCGATACCCGCTTTCCAAATAGTAGATAAATTAGATAACCGGTTTAGGGTTCTTAAAGTTTATGGTTTTTAACAGTTTTCGTGAAAAACCGGTACACGATTATAAGCCATGGTTTTAGGTGAGTTAATTTTTACATTTGTTTTCCCAATAATAAATGTACTTATAATAAGTCGTAATTAAAAGTTTTAAAAAATAATATAATATAAGTTACTACACTACACATGTACCCATCTATAACTATGTAAAATACCAATGTAAGCAAATACAGAATATATTGTTCTTGCCTATCAGTTTAATTATCTAGGTCAATTTACTGTACTACTGTAGTATAAATGCTAACATGAAATTGAGATTCTGTTATACGAAAATTTAATTTGTCGTTATTATTATTACAGACAATAAATAATACATTAAGGAAAATGTCCAAATTATTTTGTATTCTTAAAAATGTATAAAATGTTGAATACAAATTGAGTACAAGGTTCCTCATTAGTCATAAATATACTGAAACAAAAAGAAATATAAAAGCACAATGTTTAAATTTTGATTAAATTAGATATCTAACAATTTTTCAAGAAAATTACCCGCTAAATAATTTTCAGTAAAAATGGGTGGTTCTCATTTGAAAAATAAATGTTTGTATCGTTACCGAACACTCCTTAAGGAGTACAAAAAATTTAAGGAATTTAAAAATATGGTCTTAATAGATATACTGAAAAATTCTAAAAATCAAAATTTAAGAAAGTAATATTAAAAAAAAAAAAATGAGCGCAAGCATGTTTAAAATATCACTTACTATATTGTGATGAAAATAGGTAGTGGACATTCAATGTCATCCGCAGGAATTTGTCGAAGGATGGGTGATGGGAGGGAGAAATAATTTAATTTTCAATTTTTCTTTTCTACAATCCGATTATAGTGAAAAAATACCTATTTTTGTGACATATGTTTTCATTCATATAGATTATAGGTAGGTATAACAGGTAAGGATTGTAAATATAATTTATGGATGTATAGATAGTTAGTTGAAACCAACTAAGATATATCATGGTTCGTGGTTAATACGTTGTCGTACAGAATTAGTTTTAATTAATTGATGTAATTTTAAATAAACAAATTCATTTTTTTTTTAAACTTGGTCGACACTACTCTTGGATCACCATACATGCGCCATTAATCTATAAAAGCAACGGTCTTCTTGTGATCATAATCGAGTGTAATACAAATCACTCGGTAAAAAGAATGTTTCTTATTTTTAATTAAAAAAACTTTTATTTTGTGATGGTAAATTTTTATGATATAATATGATTATGATAATTGACACAGAAAAAAGTAAAGGGGAAAACTGCTCCTACTTCCTCCCCCCTCCGGGCCCCCTTGGCAACATTCGAGTCTATGGTTGGATTTAATATTTAAATCAAGTGTTGTATCAAATCAAATGTGTAAATATCAATAGAAGCAGACAAGCATTACAGTATAGGATATGGATATTATGGAGACATGGAGTAGTTGTTATAAATTGTATTATGATGATTTTGATGAACTTGTTTATATTTTATTTATTCCTAGGTTAAGCACGTCCCGATTTCCGCCTATTAATTGCTACTATATTATGAAATGAAATTAATTAATTGTAGCAGTAGTATTATTTATTATTTATATTTTATACGTACATATTTCAAAATTATCATATGGTCAGACTGATTGTTTATAAACAAGTGATAGTTTATCTTTATTTACCATAATATATAGGACCTGGTATCCATTGTATTTTTTACTTGATAGTTGATAATAATATGATCAACAGTGAAAAGCACGGTCTTAGAATATATTCTAAGACCGTAGTGAAAAGTGAACACGATCACAACCACGGATAAAAAAAAAACAATCATTATCTTAATATTACTCATTTCTTGTCCCCATGGCCAGTGGCTAGTCTTTAATCTACATAATGATTTTTAGTGTAACGTTTATATAGTTAATTGTCACTCAATTTATTTCAGGACTTGGGATGTAAAATATTGCTGTACAAATATTATAATACTATGTGGATTTATAGATACCATATTTATATTGGTCACTAGTCTATACAAGGTGTAAGTATTGATCTTATAATAATATAATACATGTATTAATATCTTTAATAAACCAAAATTTAGGTCAATTAAGTATAGGTAATGACTTGTAATTTTTTAGTAAAGTCAGAATATTTATAAAGTAGGGCTTAAGTAGTTAGTATGTATACATTTAAATAATAATATTTTGAGATTTACCTATTTAACATTAAGTAATCTTCTTATGTACCTATAACTTGTATTTGGAATAACCGATCTATGCCTAGGTAAAGTAATTGTAGTACATGCTTTATAAGTATCTATCTAATTTTCATAATTGATTGAATAATGTTTAGTACACAAGATTTAAAGTTAAATGAAGGTGGGACTTGGTGTGTAATAAATAAATAGTAATTAGTGACCAAGTGTTTACAAATTAGTAATTACAGTAGCAGAGTTCATATAAGTGGTATACAAGGCTTGTAAGTTCATGTCCTAAAAATGCCTAAATAAGCAGACACTTATGTAGTAAAAATTGAAATAATATGCCTTAAAAGGTTTAGAAAATATGCATTTATATGCACTAAAATTTTATAACTATGCACTAAAAATACACAGATTAAAAAATGAAGAAATCTTAAGCAATTTTTGGAATTGCAAGAAATATCCATTCATATTTTTAATTATTTTACATTACGATGTAAAATTATAATTTACATACTTTATTTTATACGGTGAAAAAATATAAATTATTGCATTTTTCATCAAATTTTAGTTATTTTATAGTATTTTAATAAAAAAAATGCTCATTAATATAAATAATAATATTACTATTGGAATTTTAAAATTGTGTATAAATTAACCAATAAAATAGAAAAACACATAAATATGTCAAATGGCAAAAAACAACTAAATGTGCACAAATATTCAAAACAAAACTTTACATACTTAACCGTGGGACCTTGAAATGAACATTGTCTATGTCATCTAGCATTAAATATAACTTAGCAAGATTTATATACAAATGCATGAACTTACGAGCCCTAGTGGTAATGTATATATACATTTAACACTATATATTTAAAAGGAATATCAAATCATTGAAAATCCAGAAATTATCTGTTATTTCAAATATACCGAAGTATATATTTTTAAATATTTATGAGTTACAAATTAAATGTGAATAACCCGAGGAATTAACACCCCAAGGAAAAAAAATTTATCTACGCCACTGGTATATACGAGGGTATATATTATGATCTACAAAAAAAACTAAAAATGATTCGTCTTGTAAATAGTGGTTACAATATTTGTATGATCTATATATTTATAAAAATGGTTATAGTTTGATTTAGGAACCAAGGTTCCTCATTAAACCCATTCGGGAGCTAGCGCGAGCTCAGGCGATGCTTGACCGCAGCACACATTAGCGACTGTGGCCAACCGCATTTTATTTGTGATTCAAAATGACAAAAACCATTAAAGCCGTTAAAGTTTTTTGATAAGTGATTGGAATATTTTATAAGAATAATAAGATAATATGCACAAATTATGATATACCTAATACCAGTAATACATATATCTTAATTTGTGATAGTAAGTAAAAATATTATAGATAGCATAGATAATGGGATCAAACAATTTTCAGTAGATAACATATATTGGACATTTACCCCAACTACCTGTTTCCATTTTTTTTCATAAATATTGGGTTTTTTTTAATTAAAAATATATTAAAACTTTAAAATATATTATTGGGCTGTTTGGAATATTGTAACACTAATATTTTTAATAGGTGACCTATTTTTTTTTTAAATTAAACATCCTTTCCCATTGTAACGACCACCATATGTGAATATTTGATTGAATTTTAGGAATGGGACTATTTATCTTATTTATCTAATACTACACAAAATGAGCCAAAACCCAAATAATAATATTAAAAAAAAATCATAATTTTTTTAATTTTTTGGGTGCCAATCTCTAATCACATATATTACATTCTATGTTTTACGACACACCCTTTAGAGTACATGTATTCATTACAATTGGATTGTTTAAAAACCTATACAATTCTTTATTTACAATATTAAATTAGGCTAATTACATGTTTTTTAAACATTAAATATGTAAATGGTGGTGTTTGTGTTTTTAATTATTTTTTATTACCTGAATTATAAATTACAAACCTCATATAATTTTTTATTTTAATACTTCTGGGATTTGAAATTTTTAATAATAATTTCTAGTTTTTATACAATATTTTAAAACTTGTTTTTAATTTATAACTCAACTTTGTTTAGTTTCTTCAAATATTGTTTTAACATATTTATTTTCTTTTCAGCAGTTATCAAACTCAAATAAATAAGATGGCCCAATCAACTACAGTTGAAACTATTACCATCACTAGACCCTTAAAAGTAAGCTATTTTATATTATTGATATGTAATGAAGTCTATGCTATGTAAATACATTTTTTTAAATTAAAACTTTCTTATTAATTATATATCTTTAACAAACTGAGATTATTAACTAATGTGAATACAAAAGTTTAGTATTTATTATTAGAAGAGGATAGTACTGTAGTTTTTGCAATATGACTAACTACTTGTGTGCACAGGGGATGTGCCTGGCTACCTTATGACAATTTATAATTAAGGATCTAAAAGTTAAGCCCCTAAATCAGGGCCCCATATTTTACATGTTGTAACTACATAAAATGTAATTTTTCTATTATGTGTAATAAATTATTATATATTATACAAAAATTGAAAATAAATTAAATTATTAACATTTAAACATTCATAATAATTTACTTCACTTCTTTGAAGGAGGAACAAATTATGCAAATATTGCAATTGGCATCCCCTGGACCTGAAATTCAGGTCTATGCATGGCTATAAAAATCTGTTTCGGTAATTTACTTGGTTAAATAAATATAAATATAATTTAAAATGTCCGTCAAGCATATGACATAAAAATATAAAATACATTAAGTGTACCATTACTCATAACCATAAGGCTCATAAACAGATAATTATTTTTTCCTTAAAAATAACTTCAGATAGCTCACAATTAAAAAGTTCTACAAAAAAAGTTTTTACTATATTTTCTAGACAATTTCAAAAATTACAAAAATCATTGAGTAAAGCTTTTACTCAAAGCAATCAATAATGGTCCACTTTAGATTAAAACCAATGCATACAGTTAAAATATAATGAAGATAAGACAGTGTACCATATTATGCTACTATAGTATAATATAATGTGATTATTTCATTAAACTGGTATTTGGGCTAATTTATGATTTAGCACATTTTTACACACTTATTTTGTGATTGTTAGAATATGGTCTACCCCTAAATCGATATAATTATAAATTAGTAATTAGTTGAAAGCCATGGTTTTCAGAACAGCATCATAAATAAAATTACAGTGCATAATATAATATTGTATAATTATAATATAATAATATAGATAGATATCTACTACTACTGTTACTTATAATAATAAATTGTATGATTAATTATAATAGTGATAATACTGACTTTGGACCAATTTATTTCCGTCTATAATATATCGTTCCTGCTGCAGTCGTCGATAATGTACGAATTGTCGTAAATAGTGCCGTTTATGATGCTGCAGAAGTCTATGAATAAGTGTATAAATATGCGGTGTGCGTCCGTTATGAGACGATCCGTCAGTGGTGTATGGTTGTTGCGTAACGGGTGTAGTGAATATAATATATATAGATATGGTATGGGGGGAGAAAAAAAGTCGCAAATTTACGTTAAACTGTGTGGAGTTGTTCTAGAAAAGCGTGGGGGCGTGGTTGAAATTTATATTATTGAGTGACCGGAAGAGATATGCAAGTGAAAATTGTATTATGTTTTCTCGGACTTGCTGATGGCAATATAGGGGCACAGTAACGATGTAACGCGTAGGCTGTAAAGTTTTTATAAATATTTATAATAAAGAACATCTAATACATGTATCATGATCACCTATATATATACATATATTTAAGGTAATAACCAGTAACCACCCTTAGCGGTCGCGTAGTCATCGCGTCGGCGCGTTCGGTGGCCCGTCTCATCGATCGTACCCATCCGCGTCGGCGTTCCCCGAAATGGCTTCTTATACGCTCGAATCGCTGCTAAATGCAATCTGTGAGTTGCGGGTGGGGTAAACTCTCGAGCGTGCGCGTGCCAATCGCCTAGATCCGCGCAGGGAGGGACGATATTATATTGTGTGTTATTTTACGTATGTATGTGTGTGTGTGTGTGTGTCTGTGTCTGTGTCTGTGTCTGTGTGTGCATGTCTACGTATATTCTCGCGAGTGTTTTTATTGACGTTCCGGATATAGGTAAAAGAGTCAAATAAAGAAATCGAACGTCCGTAGATATTATACACGGAAACCGAACGCAGGCTCACGAAATCAATTTGTTCTCGGAACAGCCACAAATACGTATTTTTGTATTATCCCGATCGTTGTTTTTGTGCACGTGCTCTCAGAATAATATTGACACGCGTATAATATACTTACTGTAGATTTTACGCTTTGCCACAGTCTTTAGTGTCTTTACACCCGAACTTCCGTATATATTCAATTACATAATCCTAACTATCTGTCTGAATACGCACGTTATATTAAACACGCTCGCGTGTGTGTATAATATATATCTTATAATCGATAAAATTGTTCTGGGCATTTTGCCCAGAAACGCGTATACAAGACGGGCCCGCAATACGGCGGCAAGCTGATCCTGTCACGGACGGCCGTGGATACTACGTGGCAACGGCGCCAAGAACTGTCGCTGCATCCGGCGACGGCGACGGCTGCAGAAACGGAAGACTGGCACGGCAGGTCGATGCAGTCTGACAAGGGTTACAGTGCTCAGGTTAGGACGAAGTATAAAGGACAGGAAGAACTGTTTATATTATTTATATTTACACTTGCAGACCTACTTGCAGTTATTATCGGTGAATAGGTAAATAGGCAAATAGTCAATAGGTCAGATTGATTGTGGGTTGAGGTGGATGAGGGTAACAGGTCATGCAGTTTCCCTTGTCTATGGGACCCTGAGCCCCACTTATGAATTTTGGGGGCCTGTGCAAAATTGTTGTTGGGGCACCTTAAATTATATTATAAATTCAGTTTTTTTGCTATATCGTTTTTTATATACTCAATTTATTGTTTAAGATTATAAATAAATAATTTAATATTGATCGGTATAAATAAGACCTGTATGACTGTATTACAGTATTATATAGGGGCCCTGATTATGTCTGGATATAAAGGCTGCAGCCTACAGCCCCTCTAAGTAGTGCTCTGACGTCAAAAGCATATATGAAAGTTATTGTCTGTAGGACCACAAGCTTATGATAATTATTGTTTTTAGGATCGGTTTATCATTCAAAAACCCACACATGAAAAATATAATTTTTGATTTGCGCATTTCAATAAGTCATTTGATTTTTCACTTGGTATTTATTCTATTGAAATAGGTTTTTCCTTACTGCAGTACTGCTATGAAATAACATAATACCTAGTCTTATCACACTTATTAAATTTTAAAATGAAATTAGGTTTATTAATAAATATAGGTAGGTATATCGTATATCTTTTGTTTCCAATAATAATTGTTACTGAATTTGTTTGATAATTATTTTACGTTTTATACATATTTTTTAATTTAGGTACTTGGTGATTGTAGTTAACAATAACAAAGTAAAAACCAAAATAATAAAATTTTAAGTAAATAATAGTATAATGTATTTATCCAAAAAATGTGTTTTGGTATTAAAAATAATATTTATTAAACATTTTATACTTCATTACAAAAATAACATATGATATATCTTGTTTGTTCAATTTTAAGATTTATATAATTAATATTATGTTTTGTTTTCATAGGTGATCGCTTTGATATGTGGTCTAATTGTAATTGTTCTGATGCTACTGACGTTGACCTCTACTGATTGGTTATTGTCAGCCGGTTGGCGTCAAGGTTTGTTTTCTCATTGCATTGCGATGAATGCTCCTACACCATTACCATTTAATGTACCTGATAATGGTCCAGATTGTTATCCAACACGTGAAGTTGGTATGTATCAGATTTAATTTTGTTCCCCTGTTCAATTTTAACTAATTGTTTGTAATAACTTAGGATACATAAGAGTAGCTGCAGCTTTGTGTATAGTTACATTGGTCACAGACATAGTGGCTACTCTTTTAACGGGGCTTGGGTTGAGAAGCAAAGATCAACGAACCAAATACAAATTTTACAGAGTAGCTGTTTACGTTATGTTACTTGCATGTATGTATACATTAATAATCTTTATAATCGTGTCTTACAAAACCATTGTAATTAACTCTAATATGTTTTGTTTACAGTATTGTCCTTATTGATAGCGTTGATTGTGTATCCAGTATGTTTTGCAGCTGAATTAAATTTAGGTAAATTGTTGA
This sequence comes from Nasonovia ribisnigri, assembly GCA_027563435.1. Lineage (NCBI taxonomy): Eukaryota > Metazoa > Arthropoda > Insecta > Hemiptera > Aphididae > Nasonovia > Nasonovia ribisnigri. The sequence continues at coordinate 42,040 of JANEHU010000234.1, read as the reverse complement.
CTTATAACTACTGTTGATTTAACTTTAATTTGTATATTAATAAAATAATGTAGGGAACCGCACTGTGTGGGAGTTTGGATGGGCCTACGGCGTTGGATGGGGTGCCGGAATATTTTTGTTTGGTGCTGTTGTATTGCTGTTATGCAACAAAGAATCTGAAGAAATCTACTATAAAGAACGTAAAGTGACATCGACCGCCTAGTGTGCGGCGCCCCTGCCTGACGTAGTACTTTAGTGACCTTCCGCCGTTGGTCGGACGACGGGCAGGGTGATCTTATTGTTTTTATGATAAGACAGTCATTACCATGATTTACTAACTAACACGTCATACATGTCAAAAATCATCTTACATCATTGATTTTTGACAGTAAATAACTATTCTGGTGGGGGAATATTTGCTTTGCGCACATTATACTAAATAAAATTGTAAAAGATTCTTTCAGTAATCATAATCAAATTAGCATTAGGTTGTTTTTTTTTTATAGATAGTTGAACGATGTATTTTTTTCATATTTTGACCATAATAACTTGAGAATTTTTGTGTATCAAGTAAAGAGTTAAGATAGAATTTTATATTAACTTAATAATTATTAACATGTGATTGTGGTAGTCTGTATTTTATTCAAATTATTAACATTATTGTTTATGACTTACACTTATAAGTATCACATAAATTCAATTTACTTAAAACATTTCTCATTGTTCCAAATTAGCAACGAGTTATAATTTTTATTATTAATTCAAGTTTAAAAATAGTCTAATTTAAATTGTATTATAGTTATTACTTATTAGTAAACTTACCGATAACACTATGTAAAAAGAATACTAATTTTGTGTAACACGAGTTCTTTTATAATGTACTATCTGATCAAGTGTAATAAGTAATAACATGTTCATATCTAATATTATCTATTGTTAAAATATTTAAATTTAGAAGTAGCAAAAACAAATGTAAATATTATAATATTTTGTATATCATACTATGTTCCGGCTTGTGTAAGACACAAGCAGTAGCCAAAGAGAGTTGACCCTGCCAAAGACCAAAAAAAAAAAAAATGAAAGAAAAACTTCCTGTATAATTGACATTCCTACATGCATATAATTTCTATATTTTGTTGATTGTATATAGTATGTTGTCTCCCCAACTTTGTTAAAGACTCCCGTTATATATTTACCAGTGTTTATTTTCCCGTTGATTTTTTTATACAAAGCATTTTATTGATATATTATTGTATCCTTGCCTATTATTATAATTTTAATTAAATATAAATTAGTGACACACAATAGATTTTATATTAGTGCATGTATAATCAGTGGCGTACCTAGGATTTTCGAATGGGGGGGGGGGGGGGCTAAACAAAGTAAATTAAAGTTTGACATCTTAATAAACTAGTTTCAATAAAGTTTTATAGCAATTAATGTAATATTTAGTTATTTTCATATTTCAATTATTATTTTTATTATATACTTTTTATAACACATACATAATAATATATTAGTGATATATTTAAATAGTAGGAAGTAGGGACTGATTTATTATACAAAATATGTTATACAATAAATTATAAATTATTGAAGTCCCCTTAGCCCGCCCCCTGGGTACGCCACTGTGTATAACAATTATTTCATATTCATGAGAAATGATAATCTCCAACATAATATGCTATTATTTAAAGTTTTTTTATATTTTTTAACTATATATATTAAGAACCTATGTTAAAACTACATATCTTTAAAGTGAGCTGTTTTTAGTGCTCCTTATTTATTTTACCCTTAAGATTTACAGATCAGCCGTCCATCCTAATATATCTCTCCCTTTAAAAATGTATTTTTTGTTTTTTGCACATTTTGTTACAATTTATTTGCTACAGTTCTATTATAAATAATTGTAGGATAATTTATTTTTGTTTTCATTTACTAAATTAGCTGTGTCAAATACTTAATTAAATAATATTTTTAGGACATATTATATTCTTTCTTATAATGTACACAATTGCATTTTTCTTCCAAATGAATGTTGTATGTACCTATTAAAATAAATATAACATAACTGAAATTTATATTCATACCTGTTATTTAAAGTATAAGTTAAAATGTCCTAATATAATTTTGTTAGTTAGTACCTACTTAGTGTATTGTAAAAAGAAATATAATGGTCATAACCTAGGCATATTATCACCGGTAATTATAGTGCATTCGAGGGCAGTAGAATGTATGCCAGCCACACATGATCAGCCTGGTTAAATTTTATTAGACCGATCAGGACTTAAGGACATGCAGCCGGCCTGTCCTGATAATTGTGTCATTAATTTACTTTTAATCGGGGTAAGACTAGATACCATAGGCCTTATCGGCAAATGGCAATTGACTTTCTAAGGGCTTTAGCGATAGCCACATCACTTCATAGTAAACACTAAAAATTTAATAAATATAATAGGACAATATTTCTTTAAACATTGAATTTCAAATTTTACCTAAATTGAATATTATGTAAACAAAATACAAATATTAACGATTTTAGTTCAAAAATATATGCGCGGGACTGGAAATGTTTATGTAGGTACCTATAATACTATATTTTACTATACGCAATGACATTTTAAAAATATTTAGATTCATTTTAAGCAATTGCAATGGCGTAGCCATTTTTTTTCTTGGTGGTGGGGGGGGGGGGGTGATTACGTTGTTTCATTACTGTGAACTAAGATAATATGGACGAAACAATACTCGAATCGGCGGCCCAGTTTACGTACGGACATATCGTAGAAGGAAAAACTGGGAACTACAGGTCACAGAATAGAATAATGCTACAGTGCCATCTAAGTAATTTGTCTTACCCTGGCCATAATTCCCAAAGTCCTATACATATTTTTAATCTTTAACTATTGTTCTATCTATATATATACGTTAATAGATTTATGCGAAATCCAAATCTATATAACAAAATTATAATTCACTCATAGGCGGAAATCGGGGGGGGGGGGCTAGAGGGGACTAAGCCCCCTCAGAATTTTAAAGTACAGGTCTTAGCCCCCCTGGCCCTCACAATTTTAATGTGACTAAATATATAAAAATATATAATAATTAGTATAATTAAAAAATGCATTTTTAATATCTGAATTACAAAATAAATTATAAAAAAATATTCTTATGATAATAATTAAATTTAATTCGTAAAATTTGACGAACTTAATGTCATAACTTGGAACGATCGTAATTAATGTAATATTTTAACGGATTTTATGTATTTTTGTTTTTCGCCGCACATCTCAATATCGCATTGATTTGTCATTTGAGTGGTTAACAGCTTACAACTTACAAGTTAAATTTATTTAATTATTATCAATATGTCTTAGAAATTATTTGCGATCTTTAATGTGAATAAACCGTCTTCGTCGTCTTCTGTGGTCTCGGTTTGTACTAATGTCATAGACGATACTGACCCAGACGACACTTTAAGTAGTAGTCAAGAGAGTATTGCTACAGTTAAATCTATAAAAGTACCTGAACCTGAGACTTGTGATCTAGGAATAATTGCGAGCCAGGCCCGTATTTAAGGGGGGGCTCGGAGGGGCAATTGCCCCTGGCGGCAATATAAAAATTAGGTTTAGGGGCGGCAAAATATTGAAATGGTCAAAAATTTAAAATTTATTTGTAAAATTTTACTTAATGAGTATAATACAAAAATGTAGAATAAAATATAATAATTTATAATTAGTATAAATGTATAATAAAAAATAACTTTAATAATATAATTACACCAATAATAGATTTTGAATGTACCTAATAAAGTTTTAACAAAGTTATCAATAGTTATCTAATATATAAAACTTGTTTTCAACTCGAATGTCAATAAAATGTTTTGGGTATATTGATGTTGTAAACATATGATTCGTATTTAGTTCTATGAATCGTAATCTATGGAAAATACATACTAAAAATAGAAAATGTACAGTGATAGTGGACGGTGATAATTAGTTACGAGTTTACGACTGTCGATTGACAATTTATTGCATTGCTGTTATTACTTACTAGTTACTACTGTGGTCTGTGTCTGTTTACTGTTACCAATCTGTGGTTAATATATTACGTATTTACGTGTGTATATTCAAACTATAGGTAAGCATTAGTAGTTATTATAATTTATTTAATAAAAATAAATTGTTTTAAATAATATATTGGTTAATGGTTATAACCGAGTTTTAATTTACATTAATGTAACATTGTAACTATATTAACTACTACAAGGGTAATATCAATAAAGTAACATTTTTTTTTTTTGGCGGGGGGGGGGGGAGTGACAAATTTTATGTTGCCCCTGGCGGCAATTTTTGTAAATACGGGCCTGTTGCGAGCGACTCTAATACAGAAGTGCCTATATAAGTACAATGAGAAATATAATGCTCAGCCCCCCCAGTAATTTCACCAAATTTCCGCCTATGAATTCACTACTAGGTTCTGGGTGGTCACTGGTCCGTCAATTTCCGCTTCCACACAAAAACCGGGCCGGGATCCCACACCCCCAACATTCGTTTTCAGTCCATACTATCTTAGTTCATGGTTTACACAGAGTTGATTTTACTAGGCCACTAGTAACACTAGGCTACTAGGGTCTCCCTAAGTCAAGTATACTTGTGTCGAGGTTTTATTTTAGATTACGGTTCTTGTATGAATTTACAAGCTTGTATTTGCAACAATTTTCATCATAAACCATAGAAATATTATTTTAATTTTCTTTAAAAACTGTAAATTACTTTTTATAGATTATACCATATTAATAATAGTTGAACAAATAACTAAAATAATTTAATTAGTAGCAATATAAATCTATATAGGTATTTTAGTATTTAGTAGGCATATATAGCCGGTATAGGTTTCAGATAGTTTGCGCTCAAAATAATTTTTGTCGAGTAATTATTTATGACAGAAATACAGAATTCAAATTTCACAAATAAATTACAGACTACAGTGACGTATTTTCCTACTATACAGCACTACAGAAAAGTGGTTAGGTTCCTACCTATTCTTCCCCTTATTAAAAAAATTATTTAATAATTACACCTTGAAGTTTCAATGGGAGGATACTTCATTTAGTGAACCATGTATATAATATAAGCAATATAATATTAATCAAAGTAATGACTTGAATCCATTAGATACCATTTAAATAGTAAAATACCTAATTGTATTATTAGATAATACAATAATGTAGTAATAACAAAATATATTTTTTAAACACTTCTTAGAAGAATAATGATATTTATAGTTTCTGTGTAATCCAACGACTGTCTTAAAACTAAAATTTACTTTTACTAAAAGTTATAGTTTAAAAATTCAAAACATTTAAAATTGAATGTAAACATAAAAAGGGGGTCAAGTGGATGTCGCTCTGCTGTACAGTAGGTTACAAGTAGATCACTGTATAATGGATGGTATTAAATTTGAATTCAATGATATATCATTGTATACGAAAAAAGATTCTGAGCGGGGACGGTATATCAGTCTAGGATATTTGAAATTATATTGATATTGTTATTTTACGGTAGCTGCTAAGTTGAATTAATATTATTCATATTATTTAATTATTAACATAAAATTATCAGTGATGCTAGAAAAATATTATAATATATACTTGTACTCGTTAAAATTGATTTTAATATGTAATTTCGTCTAAATTGGAATTTAAAATGTCTATAAAAAATAACTGTGTTTATATTTTTTTTAGATTTTTTGATTACAGTATGTACTATTTATTAGAATCTTTATTTTAAATTTTCAATCCTTAGTTATAAAAACTGACCATTTTATAATTGTTTAATTACAATAATTTATAATTTTGAGATTTTGATGTATTTGGTCAAAATTCGAACTTTAAATGCTTTATAAAAAAAAATTGTGCCTATGTATTTTTAATATTTTTCAACTGATATTGTATTAATATATCAGGAGCCTTGTATTAAATTTTTACACTTTTTGGCCCAACAGATAAAACTTTATTGATATTTATTGAAAAAACTAAAAAAATTGAAAACTGAAAATGTCCGTAAACAGCTCAAAAAGATTCAAAATATATTCAAAATTAGATGGTGTATAGAAAATGCTTATATAAACATTCAGTGAAATTTTCATGCATCTACAGTTATTCGTTTTTGAATTGCAACAAAATAAGAAAATCGCTACATGAGAAATCGAGTGAATATCTAATCTTGTAAAAAATTAAACTTAAAATGCTCATAAAAATTCATTATGACTTGCTTATAAACTTTTTTTTATTGATAAAATTAGGCAAACTTATAAGGATTCTTGTATCACATTTTCAAACCTTAGTTATAAAAAGAAACATTTTTATGAATTTCTAACTCAAAATAAATTGCACATTTTCGTCATTTTTACGTATTTTGTCAAAATTTGAACTTTGATTACCTATAAAAAAAAATTGTGACTACGGATTTTTAATATTTTTCATCTGCTTTGAAACTATATATTAGAAGTCTACTATTAAATTTTGAAGATTTTTACCCAACAAATAAAATTTTATTGACATTTATAGAAAAAAAAACTAAAAAAATTGGAAACTGAAAATGTCCGTTAACAGCTCAAAATAAGTCAGAATATTTTGAAAATGCTATGGTGTGTAGAAAATGCATATATAAACATTCGTTCAAAATTTCATGTCTCTACGGTCATTTCTTTTAGAGTTATACCAAAAACCAAAATCGATTTTGTCAAAAATTGGTTTTCCGTAAAAATTCCCGTTTTTCGCCCTTAATTTTTCATTTGTTTTTCCAGGCGCTCATGAAAACTAATAGGAAATTTTAACTTTTGACCCCCCAAAGTACCAACTAAATTCACTTTCCTATCAGAAAAGATACTATTGAAGAAAATCGAAGCATTTTTTTACAAAAGCGCATGCCTCCGCATCCTCTGATATTAAAAGCCCAGATTCTCAACAGAAAAATTATATTTAAGACTAAATTATAAACCAAGAAATTGTATATGATAAAACATTTAAAACATTGTTATGTATGGAATATATCAATAAATAATAATTATTCAATACATTATTATATAATTGTATACCTATATAGGTAACGTAACTTATGCAAATCGCGAAGTAAATATACACAATAGTCAATAAGTAATAAAATAGCAAATCAATTTTTTAAGTGTTTCTCATTAATATATGACTAGTAAAATTACTATACATTTTAAAAGTACATATTCATTATGGTTAATAACTATCATAAATATTCTCCTGTAAAACATTAAGGTTTATTAATAAAATGTAAATTATACATGTTACTATAGCTAACATGACATTATTTATAAATAGTGTACCTATATATGGTGTAACTATACTTTTGGAACTAACATGGAGTAGCATTAAAAAAAAACTCAATTTTTAATATAAATCAAAATTGTGGTCAAAAGCATAAATTAAAATAATGATGATATACATTTGCAAGTTTAATATAATTGTTGATAAAAAAGAAAAAAATTATAAATAATTATTGCAATTTTATTTTCATTACACTATATCATTAAACTTTAAAATCGTGTAATTGATTATTAGTTGAAGTTTTTCGACAATTAGTGGACATTTCAACTGCATCTTTATTTTTAGTATTGGAACTGGTTCCAGAGGTGGTGCTATTGGTTGTTCTAGTAGATACAGTAGATGTCTTAAAAAGTTGAAATCGCGGACAAAGTTTTTTGTTTAATAAATTCAAAACACGTTTTTTACAAACAAAAATTAAAAAAATCAACACTCCTTGCAATGAGTTTCCGATGTCTGTGACGTACCACACTAATTCAGAACCATCTGAACCTGATGCCCATGATATAATTTCTGCTAACCAATTGACACCCATGACGATGAATAATTTAAAATATAACATAAATCTGAAACACAATATATTTCTAATTTCAAACATAATTTGTTCAATTAATTTAATGAATTTAAATTATAATTGTATCAAATTAATTAAGCAAATACCATAATTTCTATTGATATTATATGATCATCAATTTTATAGATACCTAATGTAAGTTGTAAATATTAATAATACAATAATTATATATATGTACATCTTTCATAACTTACCGTTGTTTTTCATGGTCCACATTTTTTTGGCTTTCAGATCCACTGAGTACTCTAGCATCACTCATATGTTTCACAATCATTATTGCCGTGTGAATAAACATCAATAGATTACTAAATAATAGAATACCGATAGGACCATAAAAATATAACAACGTGGCTGAATATGCTAAAACATAAATTTATAAATAATTAAATAACAACATGCCTTAACGGTTTTTTTAATTCAAATGTAAATTCTGTATAATTTTAATATATTGTAGTAATTCAATAAAGGGAATAACTGATTTTTATTTTATTATAATATGTGTTGAAAGTGCGGATGCATTTTTTCTGTCATGTACCTATATTGTTGTACTATGTGTATTTTTCAATACGAGTAAATGTAAATATTTTCTATTAAGGCTTATACCGTATTTCGTTTTGAAACTCGACGAAAAAAATATTGATAGAATTTAGGATTGGTCATAAGTCATAACATTATTAAAAATGTATGGTAAAATCTTGATATTATCAAACGTGAGTTTGAAAATAATAAATTTAAAGTCAACAAATTTCATTGATCTTTTTTGAGCATATTCCTACTCTGAGTAGGCTACTCATCACAGCAATCATAATATAAGTTACAATAATTTAAAACAGTTTTTTTTTGTATCAACCATATTTTATGTACTTTCTAGCCGTATAGTTTTGAGAACATTTAATATGTAATAAATAATAAATAATATAATATTTTGATTTAAAGGCATTTTTTTTAAAAATAATCACTTAAAATGTGGAAAAACTGAGATTTTTAGTTTAAAATAAAGAATAAAGATATTTAAAAATGTATTATGTTTCTATTGATTAATCATCTATTATTTTAGACTGTGGATTAACCATACTATAACTACCTATTAAAATCACACATTTTGATAGTCTGTTCTTTAAATATAATATTAAAATATAGGTAAGTACCTACTTTGATAATCGGATGATAGAACGCCACACGTTCATAAATTATTTCGCGTGGTAAAGAATTTTATTATTCTGGTAAAAATCCTACTATTAAAAAACCAATTTTCAGCATAATATAAAGAAGATATTTTGACTGTACAATTTTGTCTTTATTTTGACGATATCACTAATAAAAAAACATTTTATTCAAATTGGATAAACATAAAATTGACAGATTGTTGCAACAATAATTTTTTTCGTGTGAGTGATATGGTATTGCAACTGTCTAAAAAATTAAAACGACCTCTTTATTGTGATGAACATTTGATATTTTTTTTTTATGCAAAACGGTATTGTATAGTTAATCGGTTCCTTCCCACATGAAACCGCTTTTTCATTATAATTATGTAATAATGGGTACCAATGGTAAATTAATATGAGATAATAATACGCAGTATAAGATACTATTTGAATTAATAGGTATTTTTTTCTTATATTTCATTAAAATTGCCTTAATCACACGACTTAAAAAACAGTTGTATAGGTACTTTCGAGTTTATTATTTTAAACATAACATCGACAACACGTCAACTTTGCAAGTAATCGAAAGTGCATCGATCTATGTACTGCGTAATACGTACATAACTATTATTATTGTAATAATATACAACCAGTCATTATTATCTATACTCTATAGGGGAAAAAAGGCGAAGAAAATTTTTTCCTTTTAATATAAATTTAAAAAATTTGTCTATATTATTTTTTTGAAACCTAAACTCTAGCAATAACTAATAACAATACACGTGTTATTATGTACACCTACACTAATATTATACTTTAAAAGTAGTTATTTTGTAAAAACGTTAAATTTCTTGACTAGAAAGCAACATAAAATATTTATGTCATATTGTAATAATAACAGATATTTCTCAAATAATATTATGATTTCAATTATATTCGTTTGAACAAAACTCAGCGTGATTTAAATATAAATAACTATTATCAAAAGTACTTACATCCAAACCAACAACTTTTAATTCCGAATTCTGGACGAATTGCATCATATGGCAAGTATTCCTCCATGCCAAATGTAAATATTGACATTAAAGAGGTACTCCCCCAAGCATAAATGGAATAGATTATAAACTTTTTCGCTTCATGTTCCTTTATATTTCCTCTTAATGGTCTAAATCCACTAAAAATTGAATACATAAATAAATAAAATTATTTAAACATTTTAATACTTATTTATTTTATTATTTTTAATCCAAACATAATTTCTTGTATTGTCATTATATCTATACTTCATTAATATTAAGTTAAGTGCATAATATTTTTTTTTAAGTTTGGAACTAAATTGATCAAATTTTTCAAAAAAAAGTTTATAACAATAAAGTAGGTTGTTTCTAATTACCTGAAAATGTAATGCAATATCAAATATAATATATTCTAATAAACTTTTTTTTTATTTTGCTTCTTATTCATAAACATTTTAAATTTGAGCGTTATCCATACATTTAAACTAACATATTTAGGACAACTTATTATGCACATATTAGATGTGTTGACCATAAGAAAATTAACATTTATTAAGAGGATGTCGGTGCACAATTGTTTTTCTCTTTTTTACCCACACGCAACATAACAATTTATTTTTAGTAGAACACACTCTGTATTATTAGTCATTACTTTTAATATTACAATGAATTCACCTATAATCAAACTTTAAGTTAAAAACATTACCTGTGTCATAACGTTGTTTTTTTTTCACGAAATGTAGAATCAATAATGTTAAATTGTAGTAAATTAAACGCTTATAATTTACATACAAGTTAAAATGTCATAAAAGAGCCAACTTAGTGATACAGGTAATGTTTTTTTTTAAGTTTTATAATAGGTGCATACACTTTAATTCTAAAAGTAACAACATTAACAACATAGGGTTGGTTCTGTTGAATGTAAATTTAGTATGTTGCACGCAGGTCAGAGGGATAAAATAAATAGTGCGCTGGCAATTGACATCCTCTTAATAAGAACTGTTACAACTAAACATTTTGTGCTAATTAATTTTTTTTTTTTACAATTTTTGGGTGTATAATAATGTAGTAATGTACTAATGTAGTATAAATATTCAAGGGCGTTGAGGGGACGGGGTCGTAAATGCCTCCTGCAGCTATTATTGTGTGATAGCTCTTATATAGCTTACCTACACGTTATTACCTTGTTACGTCATAATGTAATATACTATATATTTTTTTATTGAACATGTTTACAATTCACATCTTTTGAGTTTTGTGTTTAGACTTTAGATAGACAAATAAATACCCAATAATACAATATTATATTAAATTAAATATAATAACTAAATACTATATTTCTCTAAGAATCTATAATGAAAAATGTAAACTAACTACTATTATATATCATATCAAACTATAAATGAAACTAGAAACAATTGTGAATAATGAAAATCAAATCAAAAATGTATTAACTGTTAATAGTTAGTTGTGGGAATATCATTAATTTATTTCATTACTAAAAATTAAATATTTTAATATTATACTCCACACACAGTACCTTTAGGTACACTAAACACTAATATTGTAATTTGCCTAAATGTTATTGTATTACCTACTTAAAAACGATTTACTAGGTAGTAGGTATACACTAAAATATATAATACAAATAGATACCAATTAGGAAATAAAAAGAGCATTTAGTTCCATTTCCAACAAGCCAGGGAAAATTGTTTTATTTCGAATAATACCTATACTCAAAGTAAATCATAATTATAATTATCTGTACCGTAAACCGGGTACATTCAGTCCATTTTTGTGATTTTTTCAACTTTAGAACTACATTAAACTAGATTGCACGTAAAAAATTAAAATTAAAAATGTTGATATACAAGTGTGGGTTCATATATGTCTTCTGCAAAATCTAATTTTTATAGTTTTTATATTTTTTAACCTAAAAAAATGTGTCGAAGTTACTCGGCAAAGGGGTGACTTTAACCCACCTTCAAATATCCATATAGATTTGGCCTTCAACCTACTTTAGACCAAAGTTATCTTATGCTAGATTAACTATTTAATACCTGAGAAGTAATTAATTCAATTTTTATGGTAAAACAAGATAAAATAACGAAAAAAAAACTCCATTTTTGGGAAAATAAATTTTATTTGATGTGAACATAATAAATTCACTATAAAAAAATATGATCTGCTTACTCAAAAAAATTATATTTGCATTTAACGAATAAAGAAGAGAATTTAATTCTTCTAGCTCTAGAACTAAAGAAAAAACTTCGTTTGCTTAACAAAATCATGTAGTTTGGGCCGTTTGGGGTAACTTTGGCCCACCAAATAACATTGGCCAAAGTGGTATCCCGACTTTAAAAACGTCTAACAAAAAAAAAAAAAAAAATGGTTTTTTTTTAAAATGTTTGATAAATAATTTATTTGTGGACAATATATCATATAGTGTCCAAGTTCTACGACGTTTGAATCCCTTCGGACCAAACAAAAGTTTATAGAGGCAAAAATTGTTTTCACATTCGGTTATCAGTATTGTTAACTAAATAGGAAACCACCAAAACATTTTGATAATAATCACAGCATACAGAAATATTTAAAATTCCATAGGTGCACCAAAGTTCTTTCCCGGGGTCAAAGTTACACCGGGTTACAGTACCTATGTCCTATATTATAAATCATAGAAGGTAATTAATATAATAAAAACAGTAAAATATAGATAAAGATATAAACTGTATCCAAGTAGCAAGTAGTATACATCATTGTTTCCACTAACAAGGTTCTATAATTTTGGCCACTTGCCAATATTACATGAATAAAATAATATATAATGTATATTATTCCTATTGTAACATGCTTAATTGTTTACGATAAGGAAAGTAAACATTTTTTTTTCGTGTGAACATTTTACTTTCTTAACAAATAATAAAAATGTAGAAATTAGAAGACTGAAAATTCTATATTTCATATTATATACTATACATTTAATTTTATGAGTTAATATAAAGTAAATAAGGATATTTAACTGGTCTAGAATCCCTCCCCCCTTCGCAAAAACTTCCATTTGTATTTTATGTTCATCAATGTATAATTGTACTATTTAGATTTTATTCATGGATAATTAAAAACATGTACTTACCTATTATGGTATATGCAATAAGTAAAAAAATATTAAAATATAGACCTATGTGGTCTGTGCAAGTATTGTTATTACGAAATACGGCAAACCGGGGACTAAATAAAATGTATTACCACATATTATATTATCATAAATTAAAAAATTAAAAAAAGGGAGTCAAGTGGATGTCGCTCTGCTGTACAGTAGGTTACAAGCAGATCACTGTATAATGGATGGTATTAAATATGAATTCAATGATATATCATTGTATACGAAAAACGATTCTGAGCGGGGACGGTATGTCAGTCTAGGATATTTGAAATTATATTGATATTGTTATTTTACGGTAGCTGCTAAGTTGAATTAATATTATTCATATTATTTAATTATTAACATAAAATTATCAGTGATGCTAGAAAAATATTATAATATATACTTGTACTCGTTAAAATTGATTTTAATATGTAATTTCGTCTAAATTGGAATTTAAAATGTCTATAAAAAATAACTGTGTTTATATATTTTTTAGATTTTTTGATTACAGTATGTACTATTTATTAGAATCTTTATTTTAAATTTTCAATCCTTAGTTATAAAAACTGATCATTTTATAATTGTTTAATTACAATAATTTATAATTTTGAGATTTTGATGTATTTGGTCAAAATTCGAACTTTAAATGCTTTATAAAAAAAAATTGTGCCTATGTATTTTTAATATTTTTCAACTGATATTGTATTAATATATCAGGAGCCTTGTATTAAATTTTTACACTTTTTGGCCCAACAGATAAAACTTTATTGATATTTATTGAAAAAAAAACTAAAAAAATTGAAAACTGAAAATGTCCGTAAACAGCTCAAAAAGATTCAAAATATATTCAAAATTAGATGGTGTATAGAAAATGCTTATATAAACATTCAGTGAAATTTTCATGCATCTACAGTTATTCGTTTTTGAATTGCAACAAAATAAGAAAATCGCTACATGAGAAATCGAGTGAATATCTAATCTTGTAAAAATTTAAACTTAAAATGCTCATAAAAATTTATTATGACTTGCTTATAAACTTTTTTTTATTGATAAAATTAGGCAAACTTATGAGGAATCTTGTATTACATTTTCAAACCTTAGATTCAAAAAGAAAAATTTTTATGAATTTCTAACTCAAAATAAATTGCACATTTTCGTCATTTTTACGTATTTTGTAAAAATTTGAACTTTGATTACCTATAAAAAAAAACTGTGACTACGGATTTTTAATATTTTTCATCTGTCTTTGAAACTATATATTAGAAGCCTACTATTAAATTTTAAAGATTTTTTACCCAACAAATAAAATTTTATTGACATTTATAGAAAAAAAAAATAAAAAAATTGGAAACTGAAAATGTCCATTAACAGCTCAAAATAAGTCAGAATATTTTGAAAATGCTAAAAATTATGGTGTGTAGAAAATGCTTATATAAATATTCGGTCAAAATTCATGTTTCTACGGTCATTTATTTTAGAGTTATACCAAAAACCAAAATCTGGAAAATGTTTACTTTTGACCCCCCAAAGTACCAACTAGATTCACTTTCCTATCAGAAAAGGTACTATTGAAGAAAATCTAAGCACTTTTACTGTCTCAAAACGTGATGACAGACACAAAAAAAAAAAATAATAAAAAAAAAAATAAAAAAAAAAACACACATCATTGTAAAACCAATACATTCATCGCTCCGCTCAGAATCTAAAATGTAGTCTAACGGTGTATATAATATTACTTTTTTTATAGAAATAAAATAGTACCTATATTACCATTTAATATTTAACTATATCTTAACATCATGCCTTGTGATTGAATATTTTTCTAAGGTTTATTTTTATTTAAAAAAAGTTACACTAATATAGGTACTAAGACATTTTTTAACAGTAACAATACACGGTTACACCTAAATTAGGAAAAGGAAAATAATAAAGTATAATAATTTTACCACAATCAAGAGAAGGTAAAAAGCACCAAAAAAAGATAGCTATATTAAATAGATGATAATATATATATAGTAGAAGCGTACATAGCCGACTAATTTGTAAACATACGAGTAAACATATGATATCTGATTTATTTGTCTAACCTATTTAGGTACCTACCTACCTATAAAATCTAAATAACGCACAAATACAAGGGCAGGACACGTTTCGCCCAGGTACCCGTTTTGCCCAAATTTTGTTTTTATACGATTCCCGTTTTGCTCAGAGTAGTTTAGACCAATTTAAAATTAAGTTGGCAATAGTTCAGGCAAATATTTGAGTATCATTTAGCGTTATCCAGAAAACACCACGAGGAGGCGATACTCTTTGTTTTCCAAAAATTATACAAACTATTATACACACGTCATTTTTTTTCTCACAAAAGTTTAACACATTTTTCAAAATATATTTATTAATACCACCTACAGATTATTTTTAAAATTATTACACATGTTTTTTTATGAATTCACAACGAGTAATTTCATTTGATCGGTACCTCGTTATTTGTTTCTGATTGTGTACTTTCCTTTTAATTATATTCGCATCTTTTGATGTCTTTGGTATTTTAACGCTATTGATTTGCATGGTATATGATTGTGGCGATCTTGATCAGATAATAAAATATTTTTTTCATTTACAACTTTAGAACCAAAAGTATATAACGTGGCAGAACACGAACGTTTTACACAACGCCAACGAACCTCACATGTATTTACGTTATTTGAACCGAAATTATATTTATAATTATTAAACATTGCCATATCTTTGTCTCTTTTACTTTTTAAAAACACAGCCATTTTAGTAAAATTCGTGATATGTTTACACGTCGACGTTGCATATACGCACTACGCTGGTAATCTTTTTTGTTTTAAGTTTTAAGTATGTAATTTGTTTTATGGTTAGGTACATTTTTAAATTAGATAAGATAAGCTACGGTGATGATGCAGGCGATGCAGCACATTGATAAATTCGCTTTATAGATTTTGATCGATTTCAATTCGATAACGACTGGATTATTACTATAGGTTTTATAACGTTCCCTAAAATATAATATTTGACTGAACTATTGCCAACTTAATTTTAAATTGGTCTAAACTACTCTGGGCTAAACGGAAATCATATAAAAACAAAATTTGGGCAAAACGGGTACCCGGGCGAAACGGGTACGGTCATTTTTGGGCGAAACGGGCTACGCCCTGCAAATACAAGCGGAAATAATATTTTTCTCCCGGATATTGTCTGAAAGATTCTAGACCAGTACGGCAGTACCTACCATTCATTAAACAATGTTTTATTTACCTGAAAGTCCACCATAAGTCGAAACACATAACATTAAGCCAGAAAAAACTTGCCAAAAATGAGAATTGAACAGCATACGCTGAAACAATGAAAATCACAAAACGATGTCATTAATATTATATAGAGTTATCACCACCCATATTTTTTCCATTAGTACCTTTTGAATTTATTCAAATTCTGATTTTTGGAATTTTTAAATATAAGTACTTTAAAACCAACATTTTAAATTCTTTGGATTTATTGTACGTACTACTATTAAGGCACCATGTGGTAATACAAACTTCTTTTTTTATATGAGACCCCCCTCTTTACTGTGTAAATTATCTAGTGGATAATTTTTTTAAAGAATTAAGTGTACCGACCTATTTGAAAATTCGAACAAGTAGCTGGGTATTCTTAGGTATTAAAATGTTTGTACAAAGAATAATTAATAGTCTTTAAAATGGCTTTACAAAAATATAAAATATCTATGTAATATTGGATATTTAGACACTTTTACAAATTTTATATATATATAGCCTTGATATCTTCCAAACTAATTAATATGGATCTATTATCCTTAGTTCACAATGTCAAATAAATCAAAAACTATTCTAGATAATTTTGATTTTGATACGTCAACATTTTCAGAAAAATTATCTGCTAAATAATTTACAGTAGCAAAAGGGGTTTTCGTTTGACAAATAGAACTCTATAGCTATAACTCCTGTATAACTTTTTATAATTCCTTATAAGTAGTACTAACTATCTCAAGAATTTGAAAAAATGGTCTTAAGTTTTTTAAAAGTTCCAAAAATCAGATTTTCAATAACTATTGGAGAAAAAAGGTTTAGCATGCATGGTGAATCATCAAAACATACATATTAATATTGTATGTAATTAAATAAAATATTGTAAGTACAACTTAAATAATAATTATTGATTATTTCATTAATTTCTGAAAATTACCTAATTCTAATTGACGCAGCAACCATCACTATAGTATACGGGTGTAGGAAGTGTACCTACCAAAACTCGTAAATCTTAAATTTAACTTTCAAACACAGTTTAGGCACGATCATTTACTGTTGATATAAATCATTAGGATTTTTTTTAGGTTTTTTTTTATTTAATTCCATTGTTCGGATGAAATTTATTTAGGTAGTCCCAAAATAAAATAATGAAAAATTCTTACATAAATACTTATGAAAACATACACTACACATTTATTAGAATATTTTGTTGTTTTTTTTTTATTGATATAATTAACGCATGTTTGGCCTATTTTAATTCAAAAACTAGAAAATATATTTAGCTCTATGTACTTTAGAGATTTTGTAATAGCTCTAATGTTGTAAAAATATCACATATTTGAAACTAAAATTGATTATTGTTTTTTTACAGCTTAAAAAATGTATTAATTATAATATAATATATACTCATTAAAATAAAATAAAAAATGTATGTGAATTTTGAAAATAAACTGAAAATCATCGATTTGTTGTCAAACAGTTAATTATTATGATGTGTACCGTGTATAAGACCTTGGTGTACATGGAGCTTTAAACTATTGTTTTCACACTAAAAACTATAATAGCCTTAACGTTTCACACCTTAATATTTAATTTCCTAGAAAGCTACTATTTTCTGTCTGGTTGGTATTAACAAATTAATATCGAACTTATTTGTTTTAAAAAAAAAAAATTTCATCTAGATAATGTTAAAATAATGAGTTAAATTAAAGTTTTGTCGATCTATAACCAATATTTTAGACTTTAGATTTAAAGTATGTAAACTGCAAACTTACTGTGTATTGGGTAACTATAACTAATAATATAGAACTATAGTAGTAGAAGTAAATTTGTGTACCTACATTATTTCATAGGTATTTATTGTAATTTGATGAATTTTTTAAGGATTCAAATTTTATGTTATTTTACATAATATGCTTTTGCATCATATACCTAGGTACATTTGATGCTTAAATATAGGTATATTAGCTCGGGTAGCTCATTGCTCATAGCTTTGTGGGTTCATCTATTTTCTAAAAATTATAATATTAAAAACAAATATGAAGTACCAGTGAATTTTATCTAATTAATACATTTTATAAGTGGATTTTTCAGTCATAAAAAGCCTTCCAGCTCAACGTAGGTACATGTTTGTCCGAATATTATTTATTTTATCACCATGTAACAGTTATTATTGCGTATTTGCGTGTTAGTATTATCTTGTATAATATTATTGTAGTTAGGTATGTATTTACTGGGTTTATGAGGGTTATGATATTAGATAATAATGTAAATAATGATAGTTTATTGTGAACAAATAGCAGTATATATTATGTTGCTTAAATAATTTTAATGAATAAATTAATTAACCTATTTACCGGTTATATTTATATGGTAAAATTCAAAATGTTGACATTAATATAAAAATATATGTTAGTACAAATATTATTTTTATTACGTAAACAAAGTTTGTTATAGATCATAAATTATAAACTAAATAAAAAGATTTACTTACCTAAAAAAACGCACCATTCTTTATTAACAAAATTGGTAACGAATTGAACAGTTATTAGACTGGTGTAGGCCACCAATAGCGTTGCTACATGACACATTAGAGACTTTCCGTGCAAATTCCGTAAGTCTCTAATGAGCGCATAAACGAGGAACGTTGAAAACAAAAATGGTAGTGATAGAATCATTCCGATCGTATAAAACATATTTCCGCCTAGTGTTTCGTTTACTGTTAATTCCGGAGAACAAACAACTGGTAACGTTTGAAAATTGGACGTGGAAAATGAATCCAAACAAAATTGACCCGGTGGGGCAATTGTGGCTCCGGATTCATTCAGTAACCAGCCAGCTTTGGTTATTCGGAAATTATCAGTTTTCTTCAAAAATGGGTTCAATCGGTATTTGTCAGCACATGTCAGTTTTCCATAGACTAGATGAAACAGGCCTGTCTCATATGCATCAACCGTCCCGTTTTCATTTACAAACTTTGGAACCTACAACATAAAATAAATAAATTCTTCAATCTTTAAATGATATAATTTCTTAAATTTAATATTAAATTTAAATGTAAATATAAAATTAAAAAAAAAACTATTTTTCAATAATTTAGTAGGGCGTCAACGAGTACGTACGTCGTACGTGTGCAGAACCAATGATGACCTATTGACCTCAATAGGTTATATATAAAACCGGGAAGGCAATAATGATGAAGATGAGGATTGGATGTGCACGGCATATCAGGATTGTCACAGAGGAAAAAAAAGACTAAAAATAAATTATTTGTATAAACCGGATGGTTGATAATCGATACAGAAAAAAACCTTAATATGGCAAAAGGATAGGTGGTCGTGTACATCAGGGCTACCTGAGTTATAGATAGGAGTATAGTCAGAGTAGAGAATTCAGAATATATGATGAATGATAATATACCCAGAGAAGATCAATTGGAAGACGTAGAACGCAACTAGTCTATATTAAGCCAAAAAATATTTTTAAAAAACTGTTAGGCATGCCTAGATGCTTTTATTGTATATAACTATTGTTATGCATTGTATTGTATTATATTATAAGTACCTAGGTAGGTATATCCTATAGTAAATACATACAATATACTGTGTAGTGTATATATTATATATTATATGTAGATTATAATAATATGCCTATAGGCAAATATAATCTTAGGCAGGCACGTACACAGAATAAAATTTCGGGGGGGTTTACAAAATATAGCAATACATTACCTAGGTATATTAAAATTTTAAGTATAGATAAAAGAAAAAAATCAAACAATTTATATATTTTATATAAAAAAAAATACAAACTAAAGTATAAAATCCCATTTTCGTGGTAACATTGCAAATCTATCGATAATTTTTTAGCGTTTTTTAAATGTTTGTCTAAAATAGGATCAGTCAATGATTTAAATCTTAATAAAGATCTAAAATTCCCGTCATTTGTTTCTATACTTTCATCATATATTTTTCCACTGTCATTATTACCTCTTAAAGCAATATTTTGTTTTCCACATACAATTAAGGTTTCAATTATTGGACGAAGAATAGATCGATTTTCAATGACTTGTTTTTTTCGTGAAGTATCTATCTCATTTGCAATATTATTTTTTTTGTTTTCCATTACTTTAATAAATTCTTCAGAGCGAATGATTGAAAGCTTATGATACTCAGAGTTTGAATGACGATTAAAACGTTCAATGGCATCCTTCCATTTCGTAAAAGGTTTTATAATCAGAGTACCTAATTTTTGATGGATCCCTTTACCAACACTGTTATTGGCAAATAGTACACAGCATTTACACAGGGCACCTTCCACTTTTTCGGAGTAAACAAGCCAAGGAAAACGGTTTAACCAATCTAATTGAAATTTCAGCCGCCTTTGTTGTTCGATAGGAAATTGGTAATTTTTGGGTGGTGTCCATGGATTTTTTAATAACTCGTATTTGTTTGCATCATTTATATTATTTGAAGCTGATAAAAATAATCCAATATCCAGAGAATAATTTTTTAACGATTCATTGTCTATATTTGTATCAAGTTGGGTCTGCAAAGCGTTTGGTACATCAACTTCGGTTGCAATATTTTCAATATTACTCGATTCACTTTCAGTTTCTTCATTATTTTTAATTTTTTTTACACCAAAATTGAATAATGATGGTTGATCACTATTTCTTTTCATTGTAAAAAAAAAAAAAATAAAATATATGATACTTAATAAATTTGGTTATTTAATCAGTTTTCATAAATTAGAACTCGCAAAAATAACCATAACACTATCGCACTCGTTACTCGTATATTATAACCGTTCAAATACCGAACACAGACTAAAACTAAACGATCGTCATCGTTTAATGATTTTATTATTGTAGTTTAGCAATTCAATAGAAATTTTGGGTGACCGATCGAGTACGGAAATAAGATAAGATAATATTATCCACAAAATATGAGTTTTCTAGGTATATCGCAAATCGCAACTATACAGTTCTCATATAGTGCGTAGTTCTCAGTAATCACCTCGATCATTCAACTATAATACTATATAGGTAGGTATAAACTTGTATTTCATACCCGACTAATGAACAGAGAAAACCAGTCAACAGCTAATTATAAAAATATTTTATAATAATAAGAATATAATACATTTGACTTAATTTTAAAGAAATTATTTCGGGGGTTTGTGCCTGATCTTAGGGGATTAGATCCCGTGATTTTCTGTCTTTGTCTAACACAAGTGCAACATAGCATTTTAGACGTGTTTTTTGCCAAGAATATACCATTTGATTGATCTAATAAAGCGATACGAATTCTGAAAACAATTTTGAATTTGTCGTCAAATCTTCTTGAAATCGAGTTCCCCACATTTTCGATTGCATCCTCCAAAGTAATAAAAAAAATTACATTAAAAAAATGTAATAAAAAATTGTTTATTTCAATTTTTGGTGAAGTTAAAATTAAGAAATAAAAAATTTGGAAAAGAACATGTCTTATATCCATTGTCGCGCATGTGTTCAAAGATAGAAAATCATGGTATCGAATCCCCTTAAATAATAATATCTTTATTGCATTTCAACTAAAAACTTTATTAGGTAGTTTATATGTATTTAACTAAAATTAATTTTGTGAATTCTTTGAAGGTAATAATAAATTGTTTTTATTTTCTATATTGTTTTGAATATTATAAAACTATTTTTTTAGTCAGCAATAATTTATACCTTGTTTTAAATAAATTAAACATTTAGTTTGATGAATATGTTAGTCAGTGCTGACGTTTTGAATATGATTAGTGTCTAGTGATTATCTAATACTCAATTAATCTTGAAAAAAATTAATACTTTGGATGAACATAAAGATAGTATGTAATTACTAATTAAGTACGCAAATAATTTAGCAAACTAATTTTACATATCGATTGGCTGATTTCTATTTTCTTTTAAATTTGTTATATGTATAATTAAATATTATTCATTGGTTCAGCACGCTCATTCTCTATTTTAACTACGTTAAACTATCTTCCTATTCCTCATAAATAATTTAAAAATGAATATTTGTTAATCTCATGCAACACATTTTGCTTATCACCCATAAGTTAGTCATAACTTATAACTACTAAAAAACGAAATTTGCATATATTATATTGTTGCTTCAGACTATATTTATGAATTATGAGTTATAACTATTGTGTATAGTTCTATAATTATGTTTAAGTGTAGGTTATAGGTATAAATGTATCATAAACCAACCTATTCAGTACTTGAATCAATGGTTCAAAATTAAATTTAAATTAATTTTACGCATTGAAGAATTCTACCCACCTAACTTGGGACGATGAACCTCCAAAATTTATTTACTATTATGATACACGTACAATAAAGACATTCTTGATATTTTTAAAACCTAAAGTTAATGTTATGATAAAGCTTGGCTTCCGATTATATAGTAATTACTAATTATCATTATTCATTTGTATTAATAGAAAAATACACGTATCACGTATGCAATAGAATATTTTTACCTAACTAGGTATTTAAGTATTTGTATAATATTATGTTTTATAGAAAATAAAAAAATAAACCAAGGACAAAACGATACTCAATTATTGAGTATATTTTAGTTTTAATATTTATTTATTGTTCGATATTTTTAAAATTGGATTTGGTACACAATTGTTATGTAACAAATTTTTTAATCAGCTATGTCAATTGTCAACTAGTAGGTATTTGGGTACATTTCTGTGCTAAAGCGATGTTGTTTGTTATAAATATTAAAGTATTGACGTGTAAAATATTATAAAGATAGATATGGAAAACACATTTTAACGTGGGACAATGGCGTTACGAACCTTCCATACACTACACAAGTATGCTGTAATGCTGTATGCCTATCAGTGGTTAAAAATGTTTTGAAATTGTATAATGCATTTACACCATAATATATTTTTAAACACATATCTTTTAGTTTTCACAAATTACATAATGTTAAGTCTTCATAATATTAATCGTGGGACTATAATATTATGGTATCACACCTACATAAAATCTTCAACAAAAATTTTAAAACAGATTATTACACATAGTCCTGACAATATTGTTATTATTCATATTGTTGCTAATGGTTTGCACGAAAATGCGATAGCTAATATCTCCACAACATAATGGTCGTCAATAAAACGGTTTAATCCAATTTTTATCGCACAAACGAAGTGCAACAATTTTGACAGACCGGATTATAATATGTATTTATATTATTAGTCTCAGGTATGTATTGTTATTTTTTTGGAGATTCCTGCATTTACAAAACGAATGGATTTTCGCCATTTTAGTTGGTGGGTCTAGACTCTAGACAGGATTAATAATAATAATAGTAATAATGTATAGTACAAATGTACAATATGTATATTATATATAATATTTTATTTACGATGAAATATGACTGTGGAAAAACACGCCAATAATCTGAATGCGCAAAACGTAGGACGCCTCGACATAACTGGTTTCGTTGACATTAGAGGGGCCGCGGAGTGCAGTCTAATACAGTAATACGTTTATACTATAATATTTAATATTATTATACTACAAAAAAAAAAAATAATAATATATAATAGTATTATAGTCACAGTTGCACTACAGCAATTATTCTTCAACAAAAAAACCGGACCATGAAGCGGGTTATACGTTATACGACCCTTCGACTTTCTGTGGGAAGTTTCCTACACGGCTTTACCGGGGATCATTCGATCATTCAGACTTACCAAGAAGTAGGTAATCAATTTTGGTCTAGAAAATGTAATACTTCCAAGTCATTAAGAGTAGAAAGTTCTCAATATTATATTATTATAACCTCGATTATAACAGTCCGTCAGTTTACACAGGGTGTCCCGCGAAGATTTACCCATTTCGATGTCTCCCGAGATAGGTAATAAATATATCATAAATCTGTTCTTATTATTAGACCCGCAGAGACAAAGACTACGAGTAATTAATGTTTTAATTTAATTTAATTTTTTGGTAAAAAAGTTAAAAAATTATTTTTTTATTTTCGAAGCAATTGAAGATGGCTCTTTTAAAGTTTGTTTTTGTGAACATTTTGAATTTTTAACATTTTCATTAATCTCATGATTATTAATAATTTTTTTAGTTCATTGTAAAACGGCAAAAAACAGGTTTTTGTGGGGGCGGGGAGTCCCCCTCTAAGGCTGACGGGTATACCTCACGCGACACCTGTACAGCAATATAGCACTCTGCAGACCTTAATGGACAGTCAGCGCGCATATAATAGTCCTGTCTGCGGCAAAAACGTTGGGTAGTTCAGTAGTTGGACCATTCAGTATTCAGTATTGGCACCGATACGAATGGTCCAATTCGATCTATAAAATACGTTGTTTTTGGGGCTAACTATTTTCTTTTTACTTTCTGAAGATGTACGGTATTGGCGTAAAGATCCGTCTATATTGGCTTCGGAATCAACAAACATGATATTATGGACCAGGGAATCATTGGTTTCGCAACTCGTGAAGATGACGTCATCGCTGAGTTTAGTTCTTAAGGATTTATCGACAGGACAACAACATGCGTTCTACAGAAATTGTTTGAATTCAAATAACAAATACAACAACAACAACAACAACAAGTAACAACAACGACGAAAAAAATTCCAG
Source organism: Nasonovia ribisnigri (assembly GCA_027563435.1). Classification (NCBI taxonomy): domain Eukaryota; kingdom Metazoa; phylum Arthropoda; class Insecta; order Hemiptera; family Aphididae; genus Nasonovia; species Nasonovia ribisnigri. Next base: position 16,867 of record JANEHU010000234.1, on the reverse strand, counting down.
ATAGATCCCCATGATAGGTACGCTTAAAAAAAATTAGAAATCTCATTAGGTTGTCTCGCGTGACAATAATTAAAGCCGTAACCGGTTACTTCACCCCTACCTCGAACTTGACGTCAAACGATGAGTTGAGTGCCGAGCATTTCCCTTCCACGTACGCCCAGTTCTCCGCGCAGCACTTGCGCACGCACGCTCCGGTTTCGCACGTGCACAGGACGTAACCGCCGCCCGGGACCGGACGGTACGCGGCCGGCGCATACGATCGTTCCGGTTCCCCGGCCCACAGCACGTCGTTCACGCGGTGAGCGTTTTCGGGCGCCGGTCTTGAAACGTTCATCGGACACCGCTCGTCGGCAAAGGCCGCGGCCGGCAGCAGCATGAGCAGCCACGGGAGCGGACGGCCCATCTCGCCTGCGCCTCGGGACGATTAATAATAATAATTACACGGGGCAGCCGCCGCCGTCAAAAAATGAAGACGGATAACACGAGACGGAACGGACGACGAGTTTTGCCGCGCACACGTCGTGTCGGTCGGTCGTGAAGCGCGCGATGCGACTGTTCGGCGCGGCCGTCGAGTGTTCGCCCGTCCGCCGTGGCCGAGGAAGGAAACCGTCGGGCGCGCGTATTTGCGCGATACTCGCCGCCGCTGCGATAGCCGCACAAAGCGACGCGCTTGTATTATAGTATAGCAGTTATACTGTACGTTTTGTGATAATATTGTATTGTAGCGAAGTAATAATAATGTCGTCTCCGGGCTCGACGTATATAAACGATGATTGCGTAATGTTTATAGACAATGTCACTATATTATGTCAGACGTTATCTACATTATTGTATTCGTTGGACGTTCGTCGTAGTGGCCTCCGTCCGTATTGTGATCTATCCGTAACCGTTATTGGGTTTATCCCCTGTGTGACGACTGTGTGCGGCGGTCCACCGCGACCGGTGCCACCAAGTCGTGACATTGTCGCGTTATCTCCTTCTCTCCGCCACTTGTTATCCGGCGAGATTATGTTTTTGTGCAATGATCATTACTTGGTAGTTGGTATTATTATACATAATACAGTGGAAAGTGGAGTAGAATGTAGACACACATGATACAATAAAGTTTTTTAACAAGGGGGAGGGGATTTATATGATATACGCAGTAATAGATATATGTTTTTTGGAAGTTGGGAGATCTCGACCACCACAATTAGCGTATAACCTTCACACAATCATATTTTTAGTTATATATGTATATTAAAAAAAACTGCATTAATCATAAGTAAAAAAAATCGTTGGCAAACATATTAATACAGTTATCTCAAAATGTATTTTTCTTTTAATAATTCAATAAGAAGTTTTTCTGGTTTATTATTAATGCAAATTTTATTTATAAATTATGGATCATATCATGATCAAATCAATAAATTAGTTACAAATATTCAAATTTAATTGAACTTTTAGAATGTTATATCAATATCGTATTTTAGTGATTACAGTACCTTATATAAAAGGTTTGTTTAATATAATATATCATAATATAGTGATAATAGAGTGTCATAAATTATAAATACGGCACTACACCTAGGTATTTAAAAAATCTTAGTTGTAAAGTTCTAAATCTATGTTTAAGTCTTTAAACTCAAATTATCTTAAAGTTAGATAGAAAAAGAACCGGTATAAACTAAAGAGTGTTTTATATTTGTAAAAGTTCAAATACGTTTGAAAACATGTGACTTTGTTGCATAGGTACAGAGAGCGCATTATTTTTTCTTATCAAAGTACTCAATCAACATTTTGGTTTTCTTTGCCAACGTTTAAATTAATTTTTAAATATGTCATCAACAGTTTTGTAAAACAAAACAATACTATCTTGTACATTCATACAATCTTCATCATAATCGTTTTCCTTGAATATAGAGAATGAATTCTTTACAACATGATTTTCTTGCCAATATCTAAATAATTTTTTTAGATATTTCATCAACAATTTTTTAAAACAAAACAATAGGACGTAGGTACTGTCTTGTGACATTCAAATATTGATACGATCTTCATCATAATCGTTTTCCTCGAGTATAGAGAATGAAAGCTTTACAACGTAGTTAGGTGACTTCTTAATCTGTTCCTAACCCATTAATCTACAGCTACGGAATAAATATCGATTCTCATTGACAATATACTATATTTCCATGTTATAGAATTGAATATTGGTTTCTATATAAAACTATAAATGTAATACATTTGTAGAAAATGTTTACCTACCTGCCTATAGCCTATTATATTTTCAGCTGAGCGTCCGGCGCTGCAGTATCATAAGTCATATATAAAGTTGTAGTGAAATTGCGTTTTTCGATGAGTATCTTGATTGGCCAATGTCCCACTACAAGTTATATTATAATTTATATTATGAATTTAAGATGGTGTGAAATGACCGCGTCCTATTAAATGGCGTATTCATGGGAATTGTGCTTCCTGGGCCACCCCATCCCTGTGGCACCTAACAGAGGTGGCTTGATCATGCATTTTGTGGTTCATTGAACGATTGAACCATCAAAAAGTTTGGGGTGGGTGTCATTTTAATAGATGGGTATTTGGTCTTGGTTACCTGTGATAAAATGAAAGCAGTAATTTGATAGCAAGTCATTATTAGCAACAAATAGATATAATCACTGAAGACTGAATATCATACATTAACGATTAACTTATAAACAGCTGCATGACGAAAATATAGTCACGTAATGTATGCGACAATATGATATTATATTAGTATTTATTTGAATATGCGCAATTCGCAGTTAATTCGATGTTAGATTCATATTATAATAATATTAATATCATTATTATCGAACTTCCTTCTAATGCGGGACGTTGTTGATATAGGCAAATTCTAAAAATGATTTTATTGCTGATAATTGATAATCATTATATTATAATATATTATATTGTTTAAATTTTAACTAAATTTAGTTTAAACATAAATAAATAATAATAACTATATATTAGTAATTTCTAATTACTAATAAAGTCATAATCCGAATCCTTACTCTCGAATACCCGAGTTTCCCGATAAATGAATAACGAAATGAATATTTCAATTGTTCAATTACAGAATAGATTAAATTTAAACTATTCTGTGGTTCAATCATCATTGATTATAAAATATAAGTACTTGAATTTATAATCAAGATTAAATATAGATGGGAATATTTAACAGTCATATTATTACTAGAGTGCCTTGATAGAGATCTCTATCAAGGCACTCTAATTATCACTAAATCAGTAAGTTAAAAATAAAATTTCGTGCAGAGCACCCGCTGAAAATGTGTGCGTGGGCGTGTGTGACGTGTGTGTGTGTTATGTGATGTGATTGTATGATTTATTGATTTACAAAAATACTATAAATTATGTATAAAATAATTTAATATTAAATAGTATAATATGATATGAATTTAACAATTATTATGTTTACTGTTTAGTCAAATTTTTCCGTTTCTCGATAAATCAGTCACTCGTCAGACGTTGTGGACGTTGTTTTAGTAAATTGTTAAAATTATTTAACGACCTCCGCAATACTGTTAAGATTTTTATCCACTGTTATTTTATTACTAATTTTTTGGTGTTACGAAAATATGTGAATAATTATTAATTCAAATATTTTCATCTGAATTAATCTTTTATTGTTTGTTTATTTCATTATTAAAAATATTTTGAATAATATGAAATGCTCATATTGTGGACACGAACGCGATTTTAAAAACATTATTTCTACGAATTGGAATCAGCATGTTAATTCATACAAAATGAAATTTAAAGGGGGTAAAAAAGCCTGGACACGTTAGGTTTTTTTATAAAAACGACGAATAAACCTTGTACCTCAGGTAAGTACCTAATTTATAATTTTGATTTTTTGTACAATATTCAAATTTTAGTTTGCTAATTTTGTAGATGACTGAAATAAATGTTATTTTTCTATTATACTTATTTAATTTAGTTAGTAAGTTAGTAAAAATGATTAACCTTAACAATAGTTATATTATGTGTCTAGATTAGAATTGTATTTAGAACAATTACTAATTTGTTTTGTATACAATCTAAATTAAAGTAGGATCTGGAGAAATATTGTCAAGATTTTTTCATTATTAATTAAAATAAAATAAAAGTTTTTTTTATACATAGGTATTAAAGTCTGAGCAGTTAAAACAGTATTAGATTTATCTACTGTTTTGTGTATTAGATTGTTATAAATAAAAAATATATCAATAACATAATTCTATATTTGTTTATTTAATAAATATTATAACCTATTTTAAATATAAAATTTTGATTTTGAACCACTTCTGTATATTGATTTTTTTAAAGTGTGTAAAGGAAATCGAATCTGATGGGTGAATGAAAGTTGAATTTGATTTTAGCTTTTCAAAAGAATCTATTATGATACTATATGTACATATAATCTGTTTATTTATTTTTTAATATCATCGATATCATTTATTTATTTAATGATTTTGATTTTATCTAATAATCTTAAATATATTAAAAATAGATGCAAGTAGCTTTAAGAAAACTGAATATTTGAACATTGATGTAGTTATTGGAGAAGAAGAGAAATCAAATGTATCGACTGTTCTAAATGCATCTAAGAAGGCAGCAGATAGAGTTTCAAAAACGATTATATAAAAACCAACGTATTCGTCGGTTAAAAAGTTTTTCTGCTACGAGATGGACATACTATGACCATTCTTTAGAAGTCATACAAATCACTTAAAAATCAATTATTTTAACACTAAAAAAAATCGGCTCTGAAGAAACTGGCAAAAAAAACAAACATTTAGCTTATAGTTTTTTAAAGCAACTTAATTCGTTTAAATTTGTTCTTACAATGCATATGATGCGCAATATATTCTGAATTTCTACACCATTATCAAATTATTTTCAAAATCCTGCCATTGATTTCATTCAAGCAATACATTTAATTAAGGTGACTCGGCAACAAATACATAATTTACGAGCAATGAAAACTGAATCTGTGTATGAAAACCTATTTTCAGAAACAAAATTATTTTGTGAAGCTAGGAGGAACATGATTTAGCAGAAGTGCGAACATCTCGCAAGAAAAAAATGAGTGGAGAAATGAGTAGTGATGAAAGAATAACTTTAGAAAATTACCGCTATGTATGTGAAGTCTATATAGATGTACATTGGATGTAATTTTGAAGATGCTATTAATAAATTTACTTCAACTTCCAGTGTTTTGCAGAAAGCATTAATGTATTGTTAACACTTATAAAATAATGTATATTGAATATTTGAACATTGATGTAATTATTGGAGAAGAAGAGAAATCAAATGTATCGACTGTTCTAAATGCATCTAAGAAGACAGCAGATAGAGTTTCAAAAAAAGTTTTTCTGCTACGAGATGGACATACTATGACCGTTCTTTAGAAGTCATACAATTTGTATTTAAATGTTTTAATTAAAAAAAAAAATGTTAAAATATATACCTACCTACTTCTTAAGGAAGACAATGAAATACAGTGCCCCATGATTAACTTAAAGTTGGTTAATCATGCATTGCCCGCTAGAATACTAGACAAAAATAAATTTGTCTTATATCTATAGGTTTGTAATGTCATATTGGATGAGTGATTATTTAGAATTTGATACTTAATATTATCAAAACGTTGAATTTCTTAGTGAGGTTTGTAGTTTAACTTTTTGGTTGGTGGGTAGGTGGTATCAACTATTCTTGAACCACCAACTGAAAAATGTCACACCACCTCTGACACCTAATCCTCAGTATAAATTTAAAATAAAGATCAAACGATTGGTACGGCCAATGTTGACGAATTATGTATTTTAATATTAATATATTTTTAATTCTTTTTTTTAATATTTTGTTTATTTAATTCGTACAAATGTTCGCAGTTATTAATTAATCTACATTATTGTAATTGGTTACTATCCCGTAGGTACTATTAATAAAAGCAATGTTTGTGTGAGTATAGCGATCCACATGCAAGTCTATCGCATGTATGGTTCTAATATTTAGTACATATCACTCAACGGAAAATAACGATCAATTTTAATAAATGATATTTATCAATCATCTATAAAACGCATTCATTAATAAGAAAAAATAAATTGTCAAGGTATTAAAAAAAATAATATTATGTCAATAAAAATTGTATTGAATTAATAAATAGAGAAATATACGTTTTGATGATTTTATAAATCTGATGTATTAAAATGATAATTTTGTTTTCAGTAATTTGATTAAAATGTTTATTGAACGAATAAATCGTTTGTTTAAACTGATATAATTGTATGCTATAAATATTAGAATTGTCCAAATTTTCGGGTATTTCAAAGGTTCCAGGGACACTGATTATTTAGTATTATACAGAGTGGGCCACTGTGTTTTTCAGTTTTTGAATAGTAATTATACAGAAAAATTAGGAAACACGATGATCCATCACCTATATGTTTGCAACATATTAACACGTTTGTATACCAGTAGTCTTATATTTGGATTTCAAATAATCTAATAAGATTTTCTCATTTTTTAATTTTCTTATATAAGCAGTACATCGTAAGAGCACACAGAAAATTATTAGCAATAATTATTACTTAAAATTTAAATAAAATATACATTATTTCAATTTTCAAAGATTCAACTTACTATACTATTTTATTTTTAGAAACATAGCTTACATAGGTAATAGTTACATAATTTGTAAGAATGCATTTTTATTTTGTTTTATTTAGTTTTCAAACAATACCTATAGTATAATAAACAGTTCTAATTTATATAAAATTAAAAAAACAAAACTAATTTTTTTATTAACTAAATTGTTATACAAATTAAAATAATAATATAGTTAAACAATTTCATACCACAATAAATTTTTTTTTTACTAATAATTAAAAGGTACGAGTATATATACAAGTTTAATATTAAATACTAAATATATATTTATCTATAAGGAAAATTATTTGTTTTATTTGTAAAATTAATGTCAAAAATCTCTCTTCTCTTGTTGTACATTTTAAAGTGTTTCATTCATTAACTCTATAGTACTTATCAATGCTGTGAAAGTCTTTGTTCCCACATTTTTTCATCTTTAGCAAAATTTAAAAGACATGTTATTAATAAGCATATGGAATACAAAATACAATTTCTAGTACCTACTAATCCCTCATCAAGTTCTCGATGCTTATTGGAACAGTCTACCAGTAATTATGACAATGGCCCTGTGGCCACTGTAGACATTGAAAATAATTCTGAACAAGAAATAACAGAAAATTATTTTAATTATAATAAATCTATTAATAATATTTATAAACTAGATATTGATTTTATTATGGGTTTCACGACAACAACAATTTTCATTTGAAAGACATTATTATAATTCAAAGTGAACTAAAAGAAAAAATACTAAAACCAATGTCCCTTATGCTTAGTGAAATAATCCAAATAAATATTCAAGAACCAATAATAAAATGTAAATGTTATACTTTTTCTTTACTTTTATCAGATCCGTTTTTTCACTGCAGTAATAAATATAATTTGGATAAGTGGGTGATGCAAAATGATTATTTAGATAATTTGAAATAATTAACAATTAAGTATTAACAATGAGGTTCGTGTGGTCCAACATGATGGTATAGTGACTTATGATGAAACAATTACAAAGGGGGTGTTATTACCATTGATATTTCAATTTCGAAAGTTTTTTGAACACGGTGATAACTTTCAAAATATGTATAAAAAAACTATAGCTTTTAACCAAAATAATTCGAACATTATTTCCAATTTTATTCAATGTGATTTATGGAAAAACAAAATATCTTAAAACAATCAAAAACTTACATTTTCTTTTTTTTGTATAGTGACGATCTAGAAATTAACAACCCATTAGGTTCCCATGCTAATTACCAGTCAATATCAGCAATATACTACAATTTACTATTGAATAAAAATAATTCTCTGTTATATCATATATTTTTAGAGTCATTAATAAAATCGAAAGATTTCAAAGAATTTGGAAATAATGTATGTTTGGAAAATCTCATAGATGAAATTAATTATTTAGAAAAAGAGGGCATACAAATTAAAACCAAAAAAGGAAATTTCAAATTTATTTTGTACTTGGATTAGTATTAGCATTGATTAAATATTAGTTACATCATCTCGCAAAAATATAATTTTTAAATACTATAATTGTGTATAATTTTAAGCCTGTACCTATTTTATGATTTTATAATTGATGAAAACAACTCTAATAATTGTAGAAAATCTGTGTAGTTTTCATTTAACGGAGTTTAAGAATGAATATAAATATAAATCCATGGGCATATAATATGTGCAGAATCAGCTAGTAAATGATAAACGTAAAATATCTTATAATTATACTATACAGTCTGCACGTTTGGACATGCAGTGTTCGAGATATTGTAAAAATAAAAGTACCCAGCAGTAGGACATGGTTCTTTATTTGTGTAAATACAGATTATATTTTGAATTTGTATATCCATTTTTTATCCATCAGGTGAAGACATACGGCAAACATACGGTTTTTATTTAATATATTGTTTGAAATTATTATTATTATATTATTATGTGAAAAAACAAAGTACCTATCTATCTATTGTAATTATTATTTATGTATTATAATTTCTAATTATAGGTTTTTTAATTTCGCTATTATAGATGTTCGTTGTTAGTTGTTACATTACTTGTTTGTATATACCTATTCCGATATTCGGATATTCCTAATCACGCATCTATACCTATTACTTCATTACTATTTACTATAATAATACTATATGTTAAACTATTTACCTTTGCGTCTCCTTTACTCAATATTCCGGATTTAAATTCGCATTATTACTTTGGAGTTTTTTCGTCGAATTTCTATCACGTTTCATGTCACTTGATAAATAGTTCCATCTTATACGCAAATATACAATAGATTTCAATAAGCATAGTATTTACCGTTGGCCATTGCCAATTACCGATTGGTTTATTATAATATATTATTATTATTTATTACTAGTAATACCTATACTTTTTACATTCACGGCCGATAGCGTTTAGTAATTTTAGTGATGACGCGTCTTCGTTTTTTCGCTCAAAACGCAATCCCTTTTCTATTCACCACGAATTAAGGTATTAATTATATTAAGTATATCTTAATTTTTGGTATTCACTGAGTATAAACTATAAACATAGTGTACTGTGTGTTAATTGTGTGTATTTATATGTATCTACAGGTTGTATATGTATGGGAATTAGCACGACTATACCTGTTTTTACGTTGAAGTCTGTAACTCCTATAGGTATAATATAAAACACATGTATACCTACACATTAAAATATAAACATTCTAGTGGTGGATCTACTCGAAAGGAGATGGGTATGGGGGAAATCAACTTTTATTTTTATTTATTTTAACTTAAATAATGATTGGCTCGTCTGAGTGTGCTCGTATGGGGGCCCACCCACTCACGAAGACTTATCTAACAATGTTTTTCTTAATTTAATATAAGTTTTCACTCATTTACACAAAGGTAAAAAGATAGATACTTCTAAATTACAATAAAAATGTGTTAGAATGTATACAATAACGTATAGTAAAATACAGAACAATAAAAACATTTAATTAATATTAAAGGATAACTTAACATATTATTTAACCAACAATTACTTTATGAATAAATATTATTGTGATAAAGTATTTTTATTAAATCCAATTTGTGACATAAGCCATTTACTTAAGGTTATCTTAAAATGGGAGTTTCCCAAGTACGTCCTGAAATGACCATTATTTAATGTTCCTAGTGTGGTCAATAAAAAAACGTCATACTTTTTACGTAGCCCGAGTGCGTCCTAGTTCATTTAGAGTTACCTCGGGTGCTTCCATAAATGTATATATTATATATCGCCGGTTAAAAGGCTATTTGGTATAAGCACCCGGCATTTATTGACTATAAATGAGTAAGTTGTAGTCGTGCTTGATTATTATTATCGAAGTTAAAATAAAATGTAGTTTTACCGTTGCCATGTCAAATTTCGTATCAAGTACCTACATACTTACATTTGAAACTTGATTTGAACCATCATATTCGATAGTCAGACCTGTATCTTAAAAGTTTTTAGTTTATTAGTTTATATTAAATATGTACCTACACACAGCTGTGGACCGAGGACACACTCTGTCTATTCAATATGATTTGTAATTTTCATTATTTTAAAGTGGTGGGTGAGTACTGATTTTAGTGCGAAATTGTAGTACAAGACAAACTTTATTAGAATGTGGTATATATTATACTCACTTAAATACTTAATTATACCTATACTTATACGAAAATCTAATAGGTAAAAAAAAAAAAAAATAAAAATAAATCAAAAAATTATAGATTAAAAAATGAAAATTACATACGGCTCTTAGCTAGAGCTCCTTGCATAACACTGGACACCCATTACACACTCCTTGTAATAAATAATAATCGCTGATGACGATAATTTGTGTAGTAAGTATTAATAAAACGATAATAATAAGCTAACTCAGCAAAACCAGCATAATCGTAAATCAAATTGATGAAAAATATCGATGTTGCTGTAAAAAAAACCCACCTGTACATCTGATACGGGTGGCCGTGATTATAGCAGCTTGGAGGCCGTGATGATCCGCGTTTCAGATTACACGCGAATAACTTACTGTTCGGAATATATAATAACGCGGAACACGCGGTCCAAGTCTTCAATGTGTTCCCGTTGTAGTTAAACGAGTCGAAAACGAACACGCCCTGGTTCAGCGGGTTCATGGCCGAGACGTGCGACGTTTCTGCAGTCGGTGACTATCCGCCGACCGGCGCAACCACCCACGAACACCCACGGTTTTATCTTCTATCGTCGGTGATGGCCGTCTGGACCATCCGCCGCCGCTGGAAATGGCTGCGAAGAACGATGCGCGATAATATTGTCAACGATCGCTGTGCCGGGCGGAAGTACGAACTGCAGCGTGTGACCTGCAGAAATTGCGTGTGAGTTCCGGAACCAGCAATCGTATATGGGTATATAGACCATAGACGTATAATTGTGTACTTTGGGGGCCAGAGGTCGTGGAGCATACAACGCCCGCAGCTGTATTGGACGCGGACAACGTGTCAAACACGATTATAGCGAACCCCTATAATAGTGGACGGCGCCAGCCGCCGGAGCTTTTTGTGGACGCGATCGCTGCCCATCACACTTAGCGGTCGGTGGAAAATACCTTAGATGTAAAGTTCTAAATCTATGTTTAAGTCTTTAAACTCAAATTATCTTAAAGTAAGATAGAAAAAGAACCGGTATAAACTAAAGAGTGTTCTATATTTGTAAGAATGCAAATACGTTTGGAAACATGTGACTTTGTTGCATAGGTACAGAGAGCGCATTATTTTTTTTTCTTATCAAAGTACTCAATCAACATTTTGGTTTTCTTTGCAAAGTTTGAATTAATTTTTAAATATGTCATCAACAGTTTTGTAAAACAAAACAATACTGTCTTGTACATTCACACAATCTTCATCATAACCGTTTTTCTTGAATATAGAGAGTGAATTCTTTACAACATGATTTTCTTGCCAAAGTCTAAATTATTTTTTTAGATATCTCATCAACAATTTTTAAAACAAAACGATAGGAACAACCCCGGAGACCAAATTTTCAAAAAATCCTAGATACGCTACAACTGACACTGAGTGCTGACACTGAGACAACGATTGCTCGTTTGCTCGTTAAATAGTAGAGTTGCAACCTGCAAGGATAAGATATGTTTAAAGCACCTATCCTCCTACATCACTGTGTTATTTTAGATGAATCAAGAGGATTTCGTTTAATAAATTAAGGCATTCGTTCAACCAAAAATGTATATGTTATCTATAAATATTTTGTATACATTTCCCACGTCAGAATGATGTAGCTACCTATATTATTTATTTATTGATAGTAACACGCGAATACAGAGTACAGTACATATAACATAGGTTGGAAATAACATATAGAAATAGACTAAGTAATAATATTTTCAACGTATAACTATTATCAAAGAAAACAATCAAAACTAATTATATATTCATTACTGTAACGTAAAATTCTACTGGTAGGGAAAAAAAATTACGATTACTATTGGTGTAATATAAAATAAGGTATTATGCCTAGTACCTATATATTGACCGATGAGTTGGCTCTATGGCTAGAAATAGATTCAAGATCTTAGGAAGTTAACTGTTCCATTCAATAGCTCATATAAAAATAAACGATCAATGTTATCTTGCTTATTACCTATAGATCTACTTCTCGACTTCGGCAATAGGTAACCACACAAATTTAACTCGTAGACAATCACACTAATGAAATTTCTTTGGATTTTATCAATTTGTCAGTAAGGTTGGCCCCTTGCGAGGGTTCCAAATCAGCAAAACAAACTCCACGTCAGATTGCACCAAATAATGCAAAATACAGGACTTTTTAATAGGTACTTATAAAGGTACGTTTTCTCTGCAGCTTTCAGCAGCGGCGTCCAGAAGCCGAGACTCGACCGTTTTCTCTGTAGCGTACAGTCGTCGCGACTCTTACAAAAACACTCGCGTTATCTGTCATACCTAGTTTATTATTTAATTTTTAAATTTTTGATTTTTTAAATGCAAAATCAAATATATTATACTTAATAATATTAAGTTTTACGGTATAACTCATATATCACTATATCAGCACAATTGAGCTTTATAAAACCGGTAAGTAAAGTTTCTAAAAGCTTTTGCACAATTAATACCTAGTTTCTATGTGGCGTTTGAATCTCAAGTCGGACGATAAAGTTTTGCCGGGATCTCTAACCGTGGTTATATGTAACATTATTTTAAAATTTAAAGTCAACTAATGAATTAAGAATAATGAATATGATTGAATGTAATATAATGGTGTTGGTGAGCGTTTGTGATGATGGAAGGATAATATATTGTTATGTTAAAAGAAACACGACTCAATAGCGAGTCATGGTTATAATAAGGTTTTAATTTTGTGTCACGCACTCGCACATCATAATAATATTATGATGTTATAGTGTTATATTATACATCCAGAAATATAAAAAATATTGCAAATATTGCAAATCAAATATGAATAATATTACACTCATATTTTTTTTTTATATTCATAATAACATAAGAAATAGGTAATATAGGACATGAACAATTTTACGAAGGAATCATACAGCAGGTGTTATGATATAAACCATATAATTTTTCAATGTGTCTCGTTGCAGTCAACTATATTTTAAGCAAAAGACCATGAGACTGTAATCTTGGACAATCAATCTGCTATAATTTATACATATCAAATAATCTGCAGCCCTGCAGGTTATAATATGTAGGTAATTAGGTAAACTATAAACTTCAAGAATATCTTTAAACAATTGTATGAAAAATAAAATATTTTTTAGGCACTTATTCTTTTATATGACACAGCATAGTGGATTTTTAAATCAGGATAAATTAGTATCTATATGTACAGATAATAAGTCGTCTATTTCATTATTTCAGGTTCATATCAAAATTAAAAGTCATGACATCTATATAAGTTGTCTAGAAATTTGAAATTTAATACATTATAAATAGTATAATATATAATATTGTAAACTCCTCTAGATGGTGGGTCGGTCTTGCCATCGCGGGACCCTTCCCCTGCCCACGAGGTACGGCCGAGTGGCGGTCGTTACGAACAGTGTTGTGCGAGAGAAGTGAGTGGCTGACGCGTAGGCCTACTTGTTTACTCGCCTTTGTTATATTGTTTTTTTTTGGTGGAAAGTAAATAATGAATATTTATGTTGATGTAGACAGTTTTTCTGTGATATTTAATTCTTAGGCCTCAGGTTCGACTGATGTATTTTTATAATTTTGAAACAATATATAACTTTTTTATTGTATCGAACATAGGTAGGTACACTTCTTGAACAGATTACCTATTACTTCAGGTGTACCTAACGAAATTACGTCAATATTAAGTAACGATTTGATCATGAATATATTATGTGAAGGATAAACCATTATATTACATTTGATATAGGTTATTTATATAATGGATGTGCAGGTTTTGTAGAAATGTTTTGAAAAAAGAAGGAATGTAAAACAACATATAGGTTATGGGGTTTGGATTAATCAAATTTTATACAAATCATGAATAATAACAAAATTTTGTAATAACTATAGTGAATAGTAAATAGTAAGAACTAAGAATTAGTAACTAATGAAGTAATATTGTTATGATAAATAATAATAAATAAAAACAAAATTAAAGAGTAAACATTTTAGTTTTTGTTATATATCTCCTCGAAAGACAGCCAAATTTTGAACTTACAATTCGTTAAAAACGTACGTTATAAATTCATAGCACATTAATTTATATTAGGTACCTATTTATTATGACTTATTATGATACTATATTATTGCAGTAAGGAAAAAATATTATTATACACCTCTATTTTATTGTAAGCATAAATATTATTACTGACAAATGCGTAATACGTTTATATGTACTGTGTAGAGTACCTATAATAATATAATAATAAATTTGTTTCAAACTGCTTTTCATAATAAACAAAAACATAATAATTAACAATTATTATACTTACTGATTATTGACTAATGAGTATTAAATAGTATAACAAATAACAATAATATAATTATATAAATTATGTAATGCCTACCATTCCATTGCGCGTATTAACTTATAATTTTTGAACATAACATGTATTTTTTCTCAGACAAAATCGAATTTTTGTTTTGCCTGCACCGAAAGTTTAGTTTTCGAAGACTATTAAAGCGTTGAAAAGCGACCTTTTTCGGTAACGCGGGCGGTTAATTGAGAATCCCATAGTTTCCGTTGGTAAAATGAAAATCCCAAAAAGTGCGGGTGGTAAAATGGAAATCCCCAAAAGTGCGGTGAGGTAAACGGGAAAACCCCAAAAGTGCTGAGCGTAACCGCCGTAACCCTTCACAACCAGACACTGATCGATGAACGCAGAGACGTGACAAAAAAATAGTTTGTGTATAAATTACATCTCGTGTATTTGTATAGGAGTGATACCATTCTTGACAAGTTTGGGCTCACCTGAAAAATGGCACTATCAGCAGTTTTCGTTACTAGAATAGATAAATGATGTAAGTTCGTGTAATATCTACGAAGGATAATATGGTGGGTAGGTCACTCGTCAGCAAGAATTGGATTTAGTCGGTGCGTTTGGACAACGATAACGGTAGCGCCATCTACAGCTGAGGTTTTAAACTTGTTGAACAATATATTGTGGTCACGATGGTAGACAAAAGTATAGAACAGTGTGATCACTCAGCGACGAAAAGTGATTCGTAATTTATTAATAATTGATGACATTAAGTTTAGTACATTGTCCGCCAAAAGCGCTACAAAAGCATATTATTAATTTATTTTGTGTAGTCATAATAATATATATATTGTACTGTACAATTTGTACAACTTAAAGTTGAAATTTTTACTTTGGGATTTAAAGCTCGATATTTTTGTGTGCTTAGATTATTCTTTTTTCAACTAAATTATGACATTTTAGAAACTTAACATAGCGTTCCCATACACTTTCTACCGCCTAGATATAAAGTAAGATCGACAATCCTTCTACCGCAAAAACTAAAAACAATTAAATTACATATCCAAATGGCAACAATCAGCAGGTCTCGTCAGCACCTTGATAGAAAAAAATTTAATTTTTCAATATTTTTTACATGTCGACACCCATATGTTGCCATTTACATGCATTTTCAAGTTCAATTTGGAAATTATCACGACACTTCTTTCCACTCGAATTCAAAATTATGTAATATAAGTCGTATGAAACACTACTTTTTAAAATGTAAAAATTGACATTTTGGAAATTTTTTTTGCAAAAATTTAACTTCCATTCCCATTAACTTTCTACCCAAGATATGAAGATCAAAGACAATCCTTACACCGCATAAATCAAAAACAAGTTAATTACATATACAAATGGCAAGCAATACCTCTCGCCAGCCCCTTGACAGAAAAATAAATAAATACATTTAACGATTTTTATATATACAGTGTATGTCGCGTCTTAAATGTACCACTAAATATCTCAGCCCGATAATCTTAGATTGAAATACGGTTTGCTGCAATAGCTAAGGGGTACTGAAGTACACATTTAAGGATAAATTTCAAATTTTTAACTCTTGTAGTAAAAAAAAATTATATTATTTACAAAAAAATATCATCAAGATATAAACGGAGTAAAAAAAAATTTTGAAGGGGGACGTTGGAGCCCGCAAGCAAATACTTTTTCAGGAGCAAGAAAAAATCAAAAAATTTATATGGTACTTGGTTGTTAATGTTTGAAAATCTATTTAAAAATATTTAAAATGAAATTGATTAAAAACTTTTGAAAAGGAAAAGTTGAAGCAAGCAGGCAAATTGTTCATAAAGAGTAAAAAAAAAAAAGAGAAAAAAATTAGTTTGGCACCAGGTTTGTTTAAAAAATCTATATAAAAAAATCATCAAGATTTAAATTGAGTGAACAAAAAATATGAAGGGGAACGTGGTAGCCCGCAGGCAAATAGATTTGAAGGAGCAAAAAAAAAATTTAAAAAAAAAAAAATGGCTCCACATTTTGTTGATGTTTAAAAAAATAGTTGAGAAATATCTACAAGATTTGAATTGATAAAAAAAATTTTGAAGGGGGACGTTGGAGCCCGCAGGCAAATACTTTTTAAGGAGCAAGAAAAAATCAAAAAATTTATATGGTACTTGGTTGTTAATGTTTGAAAATCTATTTAAAAATATTTAAAATGAAATT